>BMAO01028514.1:0-44451 GCA_019973975.1 Trichonephila clavata | reverse complement strand
ATTAATTCATCACGGGCGATAGAGAACTATATCCGAACTTTGAAGTCTTGTTACTGACTGCTGGAACGCTAACAATCACGCTACGCAAAGCATGCAGTTTTATACAACTTAATACGTGAAATGGCTATAATGGAAAAAATCCCTAACGCGGTTAATTGAGAAAAAGACTGTGTGTTTCCTTTACTACATTTTGCACTGAAAACTGAATGTTTCTAAATACATAGCATTATGGTTTAATCTATGAAACCACGTACTATAGCAAGAAAAAGAATATTAAAATATGTATTCATTACTTTAATCTTAAAATAATTAGTTTATTTCATAGTATGAAATTAAATTGTTTTTTTTATAATATTCCATTTAAAATTGAAAAATTATATGTGGATTTTTCCCCCGAAAAATATGATGCCTCATAATTTTTTATAATTCATTAAGATCATCTGCCTTATCTAATTCATCATAGGCCATATAGAACTAGATCCGATTTTTGAACCCTTCTTATTGATTGCTCGAATGCTAACAATCGCGCTACGCAAAGAACGCCGTTTGATGCAATTATAAGTTCAAATGACTATAATGGAAAAAATCTGTCACGGACAATTGATATAAAGAAATTTTGATTTCTTTACTACTGATTGCACTGAAAACTGAATGTTTCTAAATACATAGCATTATGGTTTAATCTATGAAACCACGTACTATACCAAGAAAAGTAAATTAAAATATGTATTCATTACTTTTTACTTACTAGAATTAGTTTATGTTTCGTAAAAATTATATTGTACTTTAATTTTCCGTTTAAGATTGAAATTTTTTAGGTGGAATCCTTTTTCTAAAAAGTGTGACGCTTCAGAATTTTTTATAAATCATTAAGATCATATGAATTATTCAACTCATCATAGGCCTTATAGAAATGGAATCGATTTTTGAACCCTTCTTACTGATTGCTCGAACGCTAAGAATCGCGCTTTGCAAAGCACGCTGTTTGATACCATTGATATAGGTAATGGCTATAATGGAAAAAATCTCTAACGCGGTTAATTGAGAAAAATACCGTGTGTTTCCTTTACTACATACCGCATTGAAAATTGAATGCTTTTAAATACTTAGCATTATGGTTTATTCTATGAAACCACGCACTATACCAAGAAAAGAAAATTAAAATATGCATTCATTTTTTTATCTTACAAGTTTATATCTTCATAAAAATTAAATTGTTTTTTATATAATGTTCCGTTTAAAACTTAAAATCTATATGTGGATTTTTTCCAAGAAAAATATGATGCCCCAAAATTTTTTATAATTCATTAAGATAACCTGCCTTATCTAATTCATCATAGGCCAGAAAGAACTAGATACTTTTTTGAACTGTTGTTATCGATTGCTGGAATGCTAAAAATCACGCTGTGCAAAGCACGCCGTTTCATGCAATTATAAGATAAATTGACAAGAATGGAAAAAATCTCTGTGACGAACAATTGAGATAAAGAACTTGTGCTTCCCTTACTATATTTATAGCACTAAAAACTGAATGTTTTTAAATACATAGATTTGTTGTTTAATATATGAAACCACGTGCTATTTCATTAAAAGAAAATTAAAATATGTAATTATAATTTTTATCTTTCGATAAATATATAATTTTTCGTAAAAATTAAATTGTTTCTTTTAGTACACATTTTCGATTTAAAATTATTTATGTTGATTCTTTTTTTCTCCAAAATATGTCGCCTCAGAATTTGTTTTTAATCATCATGATCATATGACTCATTAATTCATCACGGGCGATAGAGAACTATATCCGAACTTTGAAGTCTTGTTACTGACTGCTGGAACGCTAACAATCACGCTACGCAAAGCATGCAGTTTTATACAATTAATACGTGAAATGGCTATAATGGAAAAAATCCCTAACGCGGTTAATTGAGAAAAAGACTGTGTGTTTCCTTTACTACATTTTGCACTGAAAACTGAATGTTTCTAAATACATAGCATTATGGTTTAATCTATGAAACCACGTACTATAGCAAGAAAAGAATATTAAAATATGTATTCATTACTTTAATCTTAAAATAATTAGTTTATTTCATAGTATGAAATTAAATTGTTTTTTTTATAATATTCCATTTAAAATTGAAAAATTATATGTGGATTTTCCCCCGAAAAATATGATGCCTCATAATTTTTTATAATTCATTAAGATCATCTGCCTTATCTAATTCATCATAGGCCATATAGAACTAGATCCGATTTTTGAACCCTTCTTATTGATTGCTCGAATGCTAACAATCGCGCTACGCAAAGAACGCCGTTTGATGCAATTATAAGTTCAAATGACTATAATGGAAAAAATCTGTCACGGACAATTGATATAAAGAAATTTTGATTTCTTTACTACTGATTGCACTGAAAACTGAATGTTTCTAAATACATAGCATTATGGTTTAATCTATGAAACCACGTACTATACCAAGAAAAGTAAATTAAAATATGTATTCATTACTTTTTACTTACTAGAATTAGTTTATGTTTCGTAAAAAATTATATTGTACTTTAATTTTCCGTTTAATATTGAAATTTTTTAGGTGGAATCCTTTTTCTAAAAAGTGTGACGCTTCAGAATTTTTTTATAAATCATTAAGATCATATGAATTATTCAACTCATCGTAGGCCTTATAGAAATGGAATCGATTTTTGAACCCTTCTTATTGATTGCTCGAACGCTAAGAATCGCGCTTTGCAAAGCACGCTGTTTGATACCATTGATATAGGTAATGGCTATAATGGAAAAAATCTCTAACGCGGTTAATTGAGAAAAATACCGTGTGTTTCCTTTACTACATACCGCATTGAAAATTGAATGCTTTTAAATACTTAGCATTATGGTTTATTCTATGAAACCACGCACTATACCAAGAAAAGAAAATTAAAATATGCATTCATTTTTTTTATCTTACAAGTTTATATCTTCATAAAAATTAAATTGTTTTTTTATATAATGTTCCGTTTAAAACTTAAAATCTATATGTGGATTTTTTCCAAGAAAAATATGATGCCCCAAAATTTTTTATAATTCATTAAGATAACCTGCCTTATCTAATTCATCATAGGCCAGAAAGAACTAGATACTTTTTTTGAACTGTTGTTATCGATTGCTGGAATGCTAAAAATCACGCTGTGCAAAGCACGCCGTTTCATGCAATTATAAGATAAATTGACAAGAATGGAAAAAATCTCTGTGACGAACAATTGAGATAAAGAACTTGTGCTTCCCTTACTATATTTATAGCACTAAAAACTGAATGTTTTTAAATACATAGATTTGTTGTTTAATATATGAAACCACGTGCTATTTCATTAAAAGAAAATTAAAATATGTAATTATAATTTTTATCTTTCGATAAATATATAATTTTTCGTAAAAATTAAATTGTTTCTTTTAGTACACATTTTCGATTTAAAATTATTTATGTTGATTCTTTTTTTCTCCAAAATATGTCGCCTCAGAATTTGTTTTTAATCATCATGATCATATGACTCATTAATTCATCACGGGCGATAGAGAACTATATCCGAACTTTGAAGTCTTGTTACTGACTGCTGGAACGCTAACAATCACGCTACGCAAAGCATGCAGTTTTATACAATTAATACGTGAAATGGCTATAATGGAAAAAATCCCTAACGCGGTTAATTGAGAAAAAGACTGTGTGTTTCCTTTACTACATTTTGCACTGAAAACTGAATGTTTCTAAATACATAGCATTATGGTTTAATCTATGAAACCACGTACTATAGCAAGAAAAGAATATTAAAATATGTATTCATTACTTTAATCTTAAAATAATTAGTTTATTTCATAGTATGAAATTAAATTGTTTTTTTTATAATATTCCATTTAAAATTGAAAAATTATATGTGGATTTTCCCCCGAAAAATATGATGCCTCATAATTTTTTATAATTCATTAAGATCATCTGCCTTATCTAATTCATCATAGGCCATATAGAACTAGATCCGATTTTTGAACCCTTCTTATTGATTGCTCGAATGCTAACAATCGCGCTACGCAAAGAACGCCGTTTGATGCAATTATAAGTTCAAATGACTATAATGGAAAAAATCTGTCACGGACAATTGATATAAAGAAATTTTGATTTCTTTACTACTGATTGCACTGAAAACTGAATGTTTCTAAATACATAGCATTATGGTTTAATCTATGAAACCACGTACTATACCAAGAAAAGTAAATTAAAATATGTATTCATTACTTTTTACTTACTAGAATTAGTTTATGTTTCGTAAAAAATTATATTGTACTTTAATTTTCCGTTTAAGATTGAAATTTTTTAGGTGGAATCCTTTTTCTAAAAAGTGTGACGCTTCAGAATTTTTTTATAAATCATTAAGATCATATGAATTATTCAACTCATCATAGGCCTTATAGAAATGGAATCGATTTTTGAACCCTTCTTTTTGATTGCTCGAACGCTAAGAATCGCGCTTTGCAAAGCACGCTGTTTGATACCATTGATATAGGTAATGGCTATAATGGAAAAAATCTCTAACGCGGTTAATTGAGAAAAATACCGTGTGTTTCCTTTACTACATACCGCATTGAAAATTGAATGCTTTTAAATACTTAGCATTATGGTTTATTCTATGAAACCACGCACTATACCAAGAAAAGAAAATTAAAATATGCATTCATTTTTTTTATCTTACAAGTTTATATCTTCATAAAAATTAAATTGTTTTTTTATATAATGTTCCGTTTAAAACTTAAAATCTATATGTGGATTTTTTCCAAGAAAAATATGATGCCCCAAAATTTTTTATAATTCATTAAGATAACCTGCCTTATCTAATTCATCATAGGCCAGAAAGAACTAGATACTTTTTTTGAACTGTTGTTATCGATTGCTGGAATGCTAAAAATCACGCTGTGCAAAGCACGCCGTTTCATGCAATTATAAGATAAATTGACAAGAATGGAAAAAATCTCTGTGACGAACAATTGAGATAAAGAACTTGTGCTTCCCTTACTATATTTATAGCACTAAAAACTGAATGTTTTTAAATACATAGATTTGTTGTTTAATATATGAAACCACGTGCTATTTCATTAAAAGAAAATTAAAATATGTAATTATAATTTTTATCTTTCGATAAATATATAATTTTTCGTAAAAATTAAATTGTTTCTTTTAGTACACATTTTCGATTTAAAATTATTTATGTTGATTCTTTTTTTCTCCAAAATATGTCGCCTCAGAATTTGTTTTTAATCATCATGATCATATGACTCATTAATTCATCACGGGCGATAGAGAACTATATCCGAACTTTGAAGTCTTGTTACTGACTGCTGGAACGCTAACAATCACGCTACGCAAAGCATGCAGTTTTATACAATTAATACGTGAAATGGCTATAATGGAAAAAATCCCTAACGCGGTTAATTGAGAAAAAGACTGTGTGTTTCCTTTACTACATTTTGCACTGAAAACTGAATGTTTCTAAATACATAGCATTATGGTTTAATCTATGAAACCACGTACTATAGCAAGAAAAGAATATTAAAATATGTATTCATTACTTTAATCTTAAAATAATTAGTTTATTTCATAGTATGAAATTAAATTGTTTTTTTTATAATATTCCATTTAAAATTGAAAAATTATATGTGGATTTTCCCCCCGAAAAATATGATGCCTCATAATTTTTTATAATTCATTAAGATCATCTGCCTTATCTAATTCATCATAGGCCATATAGAACTAGATCCGATTTTTGAACCCTTCTTATTGATTGCTCGAATGCTAACAATCGCGCTACGCAAAGAACGCCGTTTGATGCAATTATAAGTTCAAATGACTATAATGGAAAAAATCTGTCACGGACAATTGATATAAAGAAATTTTGATTTCTTTACTACTGATTGCACTGAAAACTGAATGTTTCTAAATACATAGCATTATGGTTTAATCTATGAAACCACGTACTATACCAAGAAAAGTAAATTAAAATATGTATTCATTACTTTTTACTTACTAGAATTAGTTTATGTTTCGTAAAAAATTATATTGTACTTTAATTTTCCGTTTAAGATTGAAATTTTTTAGGTGGAATCCTTTTTCTAAAAAGTGTGACGCTTCAGAATTTTTTTATAAATCATTAAGATCATATGAATTATTCAACTCATCATAGGCCTTATAGAAATGGAATCGATTTTTGAACCCTTCTTTTTGATTGCTCGAACGCTAAGAATCGCGCTTTGCAAAGCACGCTGTTTGATACCATTGATATAGGTAATGGCTATAATGGAAAAAATCTCTAACGCGGTTAATTGAGAAAAATACCGTGTGTTTCCTTTACTACATACCGCATTGAAAATTGAATGCTTTTAAATACTTAGCATTATGGTTTATTCTATGAAACCACGCACTATACCAAGAAAAGAAAATTAAAATATGCATTCATTTTTTTTATCTTACAAGTTTATATCTTCATAAAAATTAAATTGTTTTTTTTATATAATATTCCGTTTAAAACTTAAAATCTATATGTGGATTTTTTCCAAGAAAAATATGATGCCCCAAAATTTTTTATAATTCATTAAGATAACCTGCCTTATCTAATTCATCATAGGCCAGAAAGAACTAGATACTTTTTTTGAACTGTTGTTATCGATTGCTGGAATGCTAAAAATCACGCTGTGCAAAGCACGCCGTTTCATGCAATTATAAGATAAATTGACAAGAATGGAAAAAATCTCTGTGACGAACAATTGAGATAAAGAACTTGTGCTTCCCTTACTATATTTATAGCACTAAAAACTGAATGTTTTTAAATACATAGATTTGTTGTTTAATATATGAAACCACGTGCTATTTCATTAAAAGAAAATTAAAATATGTAATTATAATTTTTATCTTTCGATAAATATATAATTTTTCGTAAAAATTAAATTGTTTCTTTTAGTACACATTTTCGATTTAAAATTATTTATGTTGATTCTTTTTTTCTCCAAAATATGTCGCCTCAGAATTTGTTTTTAATCATCATGATCATATGACTCATTAATTCATCACGGGCGATAGAGAACTATATCCGAACTTTGAAGTCTTGTTACTGACTGCTGGAACGCTAACAATCACGCTACGCAAAGCATGCAGTTTTATACAATTAATACGTGAAATGGCTATAATGGAAAAAATCCCTAACGCGGTTAATTGAGAAAAAGACTGTGTGTTTCCTTTACTACATTTTGCACTGAAAACTGAATGTTTCTAAATACATAGCATTATGGTTTAATCTATGAAACCACGTACTATAGCAAGAAAAGAATATTAAAATATGTATTCATTACTTTAATCTTAAAATAATTAGTTTATTTCATAGTATGAAATTAAATTGTTTTTTTTATAATATTCCATTTAAAATTGAAAAATTATATGTGGATTTTCCCCCGAAAAATATGATGCCTCATAATTTTTTATAATTCATTAAGATCATCTGCCTTATCTAATTCATCATAGGCCATATAGAACTAGATCCGATTTTTGAACCCTTCTTATTGATTGCTCGAATGCTAACAATCGCGCTACGCAAAGAACGCCGTTTGATGCAATTATAAGTTCAAATGACTATAATGGAAAAAATCTGTCACGGACAATTGATATAAAGAAATTTTGATTTCTTTACTACTGATTGCACTGAAAACTGAATGTTTCTAAATACATAGCATTATGGTTTAATCTATGAAACCACGTACTATACCAAGAAAAGTAAATTAAAATATGTATTCATTACTTTTTACTTACTAGAATTAGTTTATGTTTCGTAAAAAATTATATTGTACTTTAATTTTCCGTTTAAGATTGAAATTTTTTAGGTGGAATCCTTTTTCTAAAAAGTGTGACGCTTCAGAATTTTTTTATAAATCATTAAGATCATATGAATTATTCAACTCATCATAGGCCTTATAGAAATGGAATCGATTTTTGAACCCTTCTTTTGATTGCTCGAACGCTAAGAATCGCGCTTTGCAAAGCACGCTGTTTGATACCATTGATATAAGTAATGGCTATAATGGAAAAAATCTCTAACGCGGTTAATTGAGAAAAATACCGTGTGTTTCCTTTACTACATACCGCATTGAAAATTGAATGCTTTTAAATACTTAGCATTATGGTTTATTCTATGAAACCACGCACTATACCAAGAAAAGAAAATTAAAATATGCATTCATTTTTTTTATCTTACAAGTTTATATCTTCATAAAAATTAAATTGTTTTTTTATATAATGTTCCGTTTAAAACTTAAAATCTATATGTGGATTTTTTCCAAGAAAAATATGATGCCCCAAAATTTTTTATAATTCATTAAGATAACCTGCCTTATCTAATTCATCATAGGCCAGAAAGAACTAGATACTTTTTTTGAACTGTTGTTATCGATTGCTGGAATGCTAAAAATCACGCTGTGCAAAGCACGCCGTTTCATGCAATTATAAGATAAATTGACAAGAATGGAAAAAATCTCTGTGACGAACAATTGAGATAAAGAACTTGTGCTTCCCTTACTATATTTATAGCACTAAAAACTGAATGTTTTTAAATACATAGATTTGTTGTTTAATATATGAAACCACGTGCTATTTCATTAAAAGAAAATTAAAATATGTAATTATAATTTTTATCTTTCGATAAATATATAATTTTTCGTAAAAATTAAATTGTTTCTTTTAGTACACATTTTCGATTTAAAATTATTTATGTTGATTCTTTTTTTCTCCAAAATATGTCGCCTCAGAATTTGTTTTTAATCATCATGATCATATGACTCATTAATTCATCACGGGCGATAGAGAACTATATCCGAACTTTGAAGTCTTGTTACTGACTGCTGGAACGCTAACAATCACGCTACGCAAAGCATGCAGTTTTATACAATTAATACGTGAAATGGCTATAATGGAAAAAATCCCTAACGCGGTTAATTGAGAAAAAGACTGTGTGTTTCCTTTACTACATTTTGCACTGAAAACTGAATGTTTCTAAATACATAGCATTATGGTTTAATCTATGAAACCACGTACTATAGCAAGAAAAGAATATTAAAATATGTATTCATTACTTTAATCTTAAAATAATTAGTTTATTTCATAGTATGAAATTAAATTGTTTTTTTTATAATATTCCATTTAAAATTGAAAAATTATATGTGGATTTTCCCCCGAAAAATATGATGCCTCATAATTTTTTATAATTCATTAAGATCATCTGCCTTATCTAATTCATCATAGGCCATATAGAACTAGATCCGATTTTTGAACCCTTCTTATTGATTGCTCGAATGCTAACAATCGCGCTACGCAAAGAACGCCGTTTGATGCAATTATAAGTTCAAATGACTATAATGGAAAAAATCTGTCACGGACAATTGATATAAAGAAATTTTGATTTCTTTACTACTGATTGCACTGAAAACTGAATGTTTCTAAATACATAGCATTATGGTTTAATCTATGAAACCACGTACTATACCAAGAAAAGTAAATTAAAATATGTATTCATTACTTTTTACTTACTAGAATTAGTTTATGTTTCGTAAAAAATTATATTGTACTTTAATTTTCCGTTTAAGATTGAAATTTTTTAGGTGGAATCCTTTTTCTAAAAAGTGTGACGCTTCAGAATTTTTTTATAAATCATTAAGATCATATGAATTATTCAACTCATCATAGGCCTTATAGAAATGGAATCGATTTTTGAACCCTTCTTTTTGATTGCTCGAACGCTAAGAATCGCGCTTTGCAAAGCACGCTGTTTGATACCATTGATATAGGTAATGGCTATAATGGAAAAAATCTCTAACGCGGTTAATTGAGAAAAATACCGTGTGTTTCCTTTACTACATACCGCATTGAAAATTGAATGCTTTTAAATACTTAGCATTATGGTTTATTCTATGAAACCACGCACTATACCAAGAAAAGAAAATTAAAATATGCATTCATTTTTTTTATCTTACAAGTTTATATCTTCATAAAAATTAAATTGTTTTTTTATATAATGTTCCGTTTAAAACTTAAAATCTATATGTGGATTTTTTCCAAGAAAAATATGATGCCCCAAAATTTTTTATAATTCATTAAGATAACCTGCCTTATCTAATTCATCATAGGCCAGAAAGAACTAGATACTTTTTTTGAACTGTTGTTATCGATTGCTGGAATGCTAAAAATCACGCTGTGCAAAGCACGCCGTTTCATGCAATTATAAGATAAATTGACAAGAATGGAAAAAATCTCTGTGACGAACAATTGAGATAAAGAACTTGTGCTTCCCTTACTATATTTATAGCACTAAAAACTGAATGTTTTTAAATACATAGATTTGTTGTTTAATATATGAAACCACGTGCTATTTCATTAAAAGAAAATTAAAATATGTAATTATAATTTTTATCTTTCGATAAATATATAATTTTTCGTAAAAATTAAATTGTTTCTTTTAGTACACATTTTCGATTTAAAATTATTTATGTTGATTCTTTTTTTCTCCAAAATATGTCGCCTCAGAATTTGTTTTTAATCATCATGATCATATGACTCATTAATTCATCACGGGCGATAGAGAACTATATCCGAACTTTGAAGTCTTGTTACTGACTGCTGGAACGCTAACAATCACGCTACGCAAAGCATGCAGTTTTATACAATTAATACGTGAAATGGCTATAATGGAAAAAATCCCTAACGCGGTTAATTGAGAAAAAGACTGTGTGTTTCCTTTACTACATTTTGCACTGAAAACTGAATGTTTCTAAATACATAGCATTATGGTTTAATCTATGAAACCACGTACTATAGCAAGAAAAGAATATTAAAATATGTATTCATTACTTTAATCTTAAAATAATTAGTTTATTTCATAGTATGAAATTAAATTGTTTTTTTTATAATATTCCATTTAAAATTGAAAAATTATATGTGGATTTTCCCCCGAAAAATATGATGCCTCATAATTTTTTATAATTCATTAAGATCATCTGCCTTATCTAATTCATCATAGGCCATATAGAACTAGATCCGATTTTTGAACCCTTCTTATTGATTGCTCGAATGCTAACAATCGCGCTACGCAAAGAACGCCGTTTGATGCAATTATAAGTTCAAATGACTATAATGGAAAAAATCTGTCACGGACAATTGATATAAAGAAATTTTGATTTCTTTACTACTGATTGCACTGAAAACTGAATGTTTCTAAATACATAGCATTATGGTTTAATCTATGAAACCACGTACTATACCAAGAAAAGTAAATTAAAATATGTATTCATTACTTTTTACTTACTAGAATTAGTTTATGTTTCGTAAAAAATTATATTGTACTTTAATTTTCCGTTTAAGATTGAAATTTTTTAGGTGGAATCCTTTTTCTAAAAAGTGTGACGCTTCAGAATTTTTTTATAAATCATTAAGATCATATGAATTATTCAACTCATCATAGGCCTTATAGAAATGGAATCGATTTTTGAACCCTTCTTTTGATTGCTCGAACGCTAAGAATCGCGCTTTGCAAAGCACGCTGTTTGATACCATTGATATAGGTAATGGCTATAATGGAAAAAATCTCTAACGCGGTTAATTGAGAAAAATACCGTGTGTTTCCTTTACTACATACCGCATTGAAAATTGAATGCTTTTAAATACTTAGCATTATGGTTTATTCTATGAAACCACGCACTATACCAAGAAAAGAAAATTAAAATATGCATTCATTTTTTTTATCTTACAAGTTTATATCTTCATAAAAATTAAATTGTTTTTTTATATAATGTTCCGTTTAAAACTTAAAATCTATATGTGGATTTTTTCCAAGAAAAATATGATGCCCCAAAATTTTTTATAATTCATTAAGATAACCTGCCTTATCTAATTCATCATAGGCCAGAAAGAACTAGATACTTTTTTTGAACTGTTGTTATCGATTGCTGGAATGCTAAAAATCACGCTGTGCAAAGCACGCCGTTTCATGCAATTATAAGATAAATTGACAAGAATGGAAAAAATCTCTGTGACGAACAATTGAGATAAAGAACTTGTGCTTCCCTTACTATATTTATAGCACTAAAAACTGAATGTTTTTAAATACATAGATTTGTTGTTTAATATATGAAACCACGTGCTATTTCATTAAAAGAAAATTAAAATATGTAATTATAATTTTTATCTTTCGATAAATATATAATTTTTCGTAAAAATTTAATTGTTTCTTTTAGTACACATTTTCGATTTAAAATTATTTATGTTGATTCTTTTTTTCTCCAAAATATGTCGCCTCAGAATTTGTTTTTAATCATCATGATCATATGACTCATTAATTCATCACGGGCGATAGAGAACTATATCCGAACTTTGAAGTCTTGTTACTGACTGCTGGAACGCTAACAATCACGCTACGCAAAGCATGCAGTTTTATACAATTAATACGTGAAATGGCTATAGTGGAAAAAATCCCTAACGCGGTTAATTGAGAAAAAGACTGCGTGTTTCCTTTACTACATTTTGCACTGAAAACTGAATGTTTCTAAATACATAGCATTATGGTTTAATCTATGAAACCACGTACTATACCAAGAAAAGTAAATTAAAATATGTATTCATTACTTTTTACTTACTAGAATTAGTTTATGTTTCGTAAAAAATTATATTGTACTTTTAATTTTCCGTTTAAGATTGAAATTTTTTAGGTGGAATCCTTTTTCTAAAAAGTGTGACGCTTCAGAATTTTTTTATAAATCATTAAGATCATATGAATTATTCAACTCATCATAGGCCTTATAGAAATGGAATCGATTTTTGAACCCTTCTTTTGATTGCTCGAACGCTAAGAATCGCGCTTTGCAAAGCACGCTGTTTGATACCATTGATATAAGTAATGGCTATAATGGAAAAAATCTCTAACGCGGTTAATTGAGAAAAATACCGTGTGTTTCCTTTACTACATACCGCATTGAAAATTGAATGCTTTTAAATACTTAGCATTATGGTTTATTCTATGAAACCACGCACTATACCAAGAAAAGAAAATTAAAATATGCATTCATTTTTTTTATCTTACAAGTTTATATCTTCATAAAAATTAAATTGTTTTTTTATATAATGTTCCGTTTAAAACTTAAAATCTATATGTGGATTTTTTCCAAGAAAAATATGATGCCCCAAAATTTTTTATAATTCATTAAGATAACCTGCCTTATCTAATTCATCATAGGCCAGAAAGAACTAGATACGATTTTTGAACTGTTGTTATCGATTGCTGGAATGCTAAAAATCACGCTGTGCAAAGCACGCCGTTTCATGCAATTATAAGATAAATTGACAAGAATGGAAAAAATCTCTGTGACGAACAATTGAGATAAAGAACTTGTGCTTCCCTTACTATATTTATAGCACTAAAAACTGAATGTTTTTAAATACATAGATTTATTGTTTAATATATGAAACCACGTGCTATTTCATTAAAAGAAAATTAAAATATGTAATTATAATTTTTATCTTTCGATAAATATATAATTTTTCGTAAAAAATTAAATTGTTTCTTTTAGTACACATTTTCGATTTAAAATTATTTATGTTGATTCTTTTTTTCTCCAAAATATGTCGCCTCAGAATTTGTTTTTAATCATCATGATCATATGACTCATTAATTCATCACGGGCGATAGAGAACTATATCCGAACTTTGAAGTCTTGTTACTGACTGCTGGAACGCTAACAATCACGCTACGCAAAGCATGCAGTTTTATACAATTAATACGTGAAATGGCTATAATGGAAAAAATCCCTAACGCGGTTAATTGAGAAAAAGACTGTGTGTTTCCTTTACTACATTTTGCACTGAAAACTGAATGTTTCTAAATACATAGCATTATGGTTTAATCTATGAAACCACGTACTATAGCAAGAAAAGAATATTAAAATATGTATTCATTACTTTAATCTTAAAATAATTAGTTTATTTCGTAGTATGAAATTAAATTGTTTTTTTTATAATATTCCATTTAAAATTGAAAAATTATATGTGGATTTTCCCCCGAAAAATATGATGCCTCATAATTTTTTATAATTCATTAAGATCATCTGCCTTATCTAATTCATCATAGGCCATATAGAACTAGATCCGATTTTTGAACCCTTCTTATTGATTGCTCGAATGCTAACAATCGCGCTACGCAAAGAACGCCGTTTGATGCAATTATAAGTTCAAATGACTATAATGGAAAAAATCTGTCACGGACAATTGAGATAAAGAAATTTTGATTTCTTTACTACTGATTGCACTGAAAACTGAATGTTTCTAAATACATAGCATTATGGTTTAATCTATGAAACCACGTACTATACCAAGAAAAGTAAATTAAAATATGTATTCATTACTTTTTACTTACTAGAATTAGTTTATGTTTCGTAAAAAATTATATTGTACTTTCAATTTTCCGTTTAAGATTGAAATTTTTTAGGTGGAATCCTTTTTCTAAAAAGTGTGACGCTTCAGAATTTTTTATAAATCATTAAGATCATATGAATTATTCAACTCATCATAGGCCTTATAGAAATGGAATCGATTTTTGAACCCTTCTTATTGATTGCTCGAACGCTAAGAATCGCGCTTTGCAAAGCACGCTGTTTGATACCATTGATATAGGTAATGGCTATAATGGAAAAAATCTCTAACGCGGTTAATTGAGAAAAATACCGTGTGTTTCCTTTACTACATACCGCATTGAAAATTGAATGCTTTTAAATACTTAGCATTATGGTTTATTCTATGAAACCACGCACTATACCAAGAAAAGAAAATTAAAATATGCATTCATTTTTTTTATCTTACAAGTTTATATCTTCATAAAAATTAAATTGTTTTTTTATATAATATTCCGTTTAAAACTTAAAATCTATATGTGGATTTTTTCCCCAAAAATATGATGCCCCAAAATTTTTATAATTCATTAAGATCACCTGCCTTATCTAATTCATCATAGGCCAGAAAGAACTAGATACGATTTTTGAACTGTTGTTATAGATTGCTGGAATGCTAAAAATCACGCTGTGCAAAGCACGCCGTTTCATGCAATTATAAGATAAATTGACAAGAATGGAAAAAATCTCTGTGACGAACAATTGAGATAAAGAACTTGTGCTTCCCTTACTATATTTATAGCACTAAAAACTGAATGTTTTTAAATACATAGATTTATTGTTTAATATATGAAACCACGTGCTATTTCATTAAAAGAAAATTAAAATATGTAATTATAATTTTTATCTTTCGATAAATATATAATTTTTCGTAAAAAATTAAATTGTTTCTTTTAGTACACATTTTCGATTTAAAATTATTTATGTTGATTCTTTTTTTCTCCAAAATATGTCGCCTCAGAATTTGTTTTTAATCATCATGATCATATGGCTTGTGAATTCATCACGGGCGATAGAGAACTATATCCGAACTTTGAAGTCTTGTTACTGACTGCTGGAACGCTAACAATCACGCTACGCAAAGCATGCAGTTTTATACAATTAATACGTGAAATGGCTATAATGGAAAAAATCCCTAACGCGGTTAATTGAGAAAAAGACTGTGTGTTTCCTTTACTACATTTTGCACTGAAAACTGAATGTTTCTAAATACATAGCATTATGGTTTAATCTATGAAACCACGTACTATAGCAAGAAAAGAATATTAAAATATGTATTCATTACTTTAATCTTAAAATAATTAGTTTATTTCGTAGTATGAAATTAAATTGTTTTTTTTTATAATATTCCATTTAAAATTGAAAAATTATATGTGGATTTTTTCCCCGAAAAATATGATGCCTCATAATTTTTTATAATTCATTAAGATCATCTGCCTTATCTAATTCATCATAGGCCATATAGAACTAGATCCGATTTTTGAACCCTTCTTATTGATTGCTCGAATGCTAACAATCGCGCTACGCAAAGAACGCCGTTTGATGCAATTATAAGTTCAAATGACTATAATGGAAAAAATCTGTCACGGACAATTGAGATAAAGAAATTTTGATTTCTTTACTACTGATTGCACTGAAAACTGAATGTTTCTAAATACATAGCATTATGGTTTAATCTATGAAACCACGTACTATACCAAGAAAAGTAAATTAAAATATGTATTCATTACTTTTTACTTACTAGAATTAGTTTATGTTTCGTAAAAAATTATATTGTACTTTTAATTTTCCGTTTAAGATTGAAATTTTTTAGGTGGAATCCTTTTTCTAAAAAGTGTGACGCTTCAGAATTTTTTTATAAATCATTAAGATCATATGAATTATTCAACTCATCATAGGCCTTATAGAAATGGAATCGATTTTTGAACCCTTCTTATTGATTGCTCGAACGCTAAGAATCGCGCTTTGCAAAGCACGCTGTTTGATACCATTGATATAGGTAATGGCTATAATGGAAAAAATCTCTAACGCGGTTAATTGAGAAAAATACCGTGTGTTTCCTTTACTACATACCGCATTGAAAATTGAATGCTTTTAAATACTTAGCATTATGGTTTATTCTATGAAACCACGCACTATACCAAGAAAAGAAAATTAAAATATGCATTCATTTTTTTTATCTTACAAGTTTATATCTTCATAAAAATTAAATTGTTTTTTTATATAATATTCCGTTTAAAACTTAAAATCTATATGTGGATTTTTTCCAAGAAAAATATGATGCCCCAAAATTTTTTATAATTCATTAAGATAACCTGCCTTATCTAATTCATCATAGGCCAGAAAGAACTAGATACGATTTTTGAACTGTTGTTATCGATTGCTGGAATGCTAACAATCACGCTATGCAAAGCACGCCGTTTCATGCAATTATAAGATAAATTGACAAGAATGGAAAAAATCTCTGTGACGAACAATTGAGATAAAGAACTTGTGCTTCCCTTACTATATTTATAGCACTAAAAACTGAATGTTTTTAAATACATAGATTTATTGTTTAATATATGAAACCACGTGCTATTTCATTAAAAGAAAATTAAAATATGTAATTATAATTTTTATCTTTCGATAAATATATAATTTTTCGTAAAAAATTAAATTGTTTCTTTTAGTACACATTTTCGATTTAAAATTATTTATGTGGATTCTTTTTTTCTCTAAATTATGTCGCCTCAGAAATTGTTTTAAGTCATTATGATCATTTGTCTTGTGGAATTCATCATGGGCGATAGAGAACTATATCCGAACTTTGAAGTCTTGTTACTGACTGCTGGAACGCTAACAATCACGCTACGCAAAGCATGCAGTTTTATACAATTAATACGTGAAATGGCTATAATGGAAAAAATCCCTAACGCGGTTAATTGAGAAAAAGACTGTGTGTTTCCTTTACTACATTTTGCACTGAAAACTGAATGTTTCTAAATACATAGCATTATGGTTTAATCTATGAAACCACGTACTATAGCAAGAAAAGAATATTAAAATATGTATTCATTACTTTAATCTTAAAATAATTAGTTTATTTCGTAGTATGAAATTAAATTGTTTTTTTTTATAATATTCCATTTAAAATTGAAAAATTATATGTGGATTTTTTTCCCGAAAAATATGATGCCTCATAATTTTTTATAATTCATTAAGATCATCTGCCTTATCTAATTCATCATAGGCCATATAGAACTAGATCCGATTTTTGAACCCTTCTTATTGATTGCTCGAATGCTAACAATCGCGCTACGCAAAGAACGCCGTTTGATGCAATTATAAGTTCAAATGACTATAATGGAAAAAATCTGTCACGGACAATTGAGATAAAGAAATTTTGATTTCTTTACTACTGATTGCACTGAAAACTGAATGTTTCTAAATACATAGCATTATGGTTTAATCTATGAAACCACGTACTATACCAAGAAAAGTAAATTAAAATATGTATTCATTACTTTTTACTTACTAGAATTAGTTTATGTTTCGTAAAAAATTATATTGTACTTTTAATTTTCCGTTTAAGATTGAAATTTTTTAGGTGGAATCCTTTTTCTAAAAAGTGTGACGCTTCAGAATTTTTTTATAAATCATTAAGATCATATGAATTATTCAACTCATCATAGGCCTTATAGAAATGGAATCGATTTTTGAACCCTTCTTATTGATTGCTCGAACGCTAAGAATCGCGCTTTGCAAAGCACGCTGTTTGATACCATTGATATAGGTAATGGCTATAATGGAAAAAATCTCTAACGCGGTTAATTGAGAAAAATACCGTGTGTTTCCTTTACTACATACCGCATTGAAAATTGAATGCTTTTAAATACTTAGCATTATGGTTTATTCTATGAAACCACGCACTATACCAAGAAAAGAAAATTAAAATATGTATTCATTTTTTTTATCTTACAAGTTTATATCTTCATAAAAATTAAATTGTTTTTTTATATAATATTCCGTTTAAAACTTAAAATCTATATGTGGATTTTTTCCAAGAAAAATATGATGCCCCAAAATTTTTTATAATTCATTAAGATAACCTGCCTTATCTAATTCATCATAGGCCAGAAAGAACTAGATACGATTTTTGAACTGTTGTTATCGATTGCTGGAATGCTAAAAATCACGCTATGCAAAGCACGCCGTTTCATGCAATTATAAGATAAATTGACAAGAATGGAAAAAATCTCTGTGACGAACAATTGAGATAAAGAACTTGTGCTTCCCTTACTATATTTATAGCACTAAAAACTGAATGTTTTTAAATACATAGATTTATTGTTTAATATATGAAACCTCGTGCTATTTCATTAAAAGAAAATTAAAATATGTAATTATAATTTTTATCTTTCGATAAATATATAATTTTTCGTAAAAAATTAAATTGTTTCTTTTAGTACACATTTTCGATTTAAAATTATTTATGTTGATTCTTTTTTTCTCCAAAATATGTCGCCTCAGAATTTGTTTTTAATCATCATGATCATATGGCTTGTAAATTCATCACGGGCGATAGAGAACTATATCCGAACTTTGAAGTCTTGTTACTGACTGCTGGAACGCTAACAATCACGCTACGCAAAGCATGCAGTTTTATACAATTAATACGTGAAATGGCTATAATGGAAAAAATCCCTAACGCGGTTAATTGAGAAAAAGACTGTGTGTTTCCTTTACTACATTTTGCACTGAAAACTGAATGTTTCTAAATACATAGCATTATGGTTTAATCTATGAAACCACGTACTATAGCAAGAAAAGAATATTAAAATATGTATTCATTACTTTAATCTTAAAATAATTAGTTTATTTCGTAGTATGAAATTAAATTGTTTTTTTTATAATATTCCATTTAAAATTGAAAAATTATATGTGGATTTTTCCCCCGAAAAATATGATGCCTCATAATTTTTTATAATTCATTAAGATCATCTGCCTTATCTAATTCATCATAGGCCATATAGAACTAGATCCGATTTTTGAACCCTTCTTATTGATTGCTCGAATGCTAACAATCGCGCTACGCAAAGAACGCCGTTTGATGCAATTATAAGTTCAAATGACTATAATGGAAAAAATCTGTCACGGACAATTGAGATAAAGAAATTTTGATTTCTTTACTACTGATTGCACTGAAAACTGAATGTTTCTAAATACATAGCATTATGGTTTAATCTATGAAACCACGTACTATACCAAGAAAAGTAAATTAAAATATGTATTCATTACTTTTTACTTACTAGAATTAGTTTATGTTTCGTAAAAAATTATATTGTACTTTTAATTTTCCGTTTAAGATTGAAATTTTTTAGGTGGAATCCTTTTTCTAAAAAGTGTGACGCTTCAGAATTTTTTTATAAATCATTAAGATCATATGAATTATTCAACTCATCATAGGCCTTATAGAAATGGAATCGATTTTTGAACCCTTCTTATTGATTGCTCGAACGCTAAGAATCGCGCTTTGCAAAGCACGCTGTTTGATACCATTGATATAGGTAATGGCTATAATGGAAAAATCTCTAACGCGGTTAATTGAGAAAAATACCGTGTGTTTCCTTTACTACATACCGCATTGAAAATTGAATGCTTTTAAATACTTAGCATTATGGTTTATTCTATGAAACCACGCACTATACCAAGAAAAGAAAATTAAAATATGCATTCATTTTTTTTATCTTACAAGTTTATATCTTCATAAAAATTAAATTGTTTTTTTATATAATATTCCGTTTAAAACTTAAAATCTATATGTGGATTTTTTCCAAGAAAAATATGATGCCCCAAAATTTTTATAATTCATTAAGATAACCTGCCTTATCTAATTCATCATAGGCCAGAAAGAACTAGATACGATTTTTGAACTGTTGTTATCGATTGCTGGAATGCTAAAAATCACGCTGTGCAAAGCACGCCGTTTCATGCAATTATAAGATAAATTGACAAGAATGGAAAAAATCTCTGTGACGAACAATTGAGATAAAGAACTTGTGCTTCCCTTACTATATTTATAGCACTAAAAACTGAATGTTTTTAAATACATAGATTTATTGTTTAATATATGAAACCACGTGCTATTTCATTAAAAGAAAATTAAAATATGTAATTATAATTTTTATCTTTCGATAAATATATAATTTTTCGTAAAAAATTAAATTGTTTCTTTTAGTACACATTTTCGATTTAAAATTATTTATGTTGATTCTTTTTTTCTCCAAATATGTCGCCTCAGAATTTGTTTTTAATCATCATGATCATATGACTCATTAATTCATCACGGGCGATAGAGAACTATATCCGAACTTTGAAGTCTTGTTACTGACTGCTGGAACGCTAACAATCACGCTACGCAAAGCATGCAGTTTTATACAATTAATACGTGAAATGGCTATAATGGAAAAAATCCCTAACGCGGTTAATTGAGAAAAAGACTGTGTGTTTCCTTTACTACATTTTGCACTGAAAACTGAATGTTTCTAAATACATAGCATTATGGTTTAATCTATGAAACCACGTACTATAGCAAGAAAAGAATATTAAAATATGTATTCATTACTTTAATCTTAAAATAATTAGTTTATTTCATAGTATGAAATTAAATTGTTTTTTTTATAATATTCCATTTAAAATTGAAAAATTATATGTGGATTTCCCCCCTCCCCGAAAAATATGATGCCTCATAATTTTTTATAATTCATTAAGATCATCTGCCTTATCTAATTCATCATAGGCCATATAGAACTGATCCTATTTTGAACCCTTCTTTTGATTTGCTCGAACGCTAACAATCGCGCTACGCAAAGAACGCCGTTTGATGCAATTATAAGTTCAAATATTATAATGGAAAAATCTGTCACGGACAGTGAGATGAAATTTGATTTCTTTACTACTGATTACACTATTGAATGTTTCTATGCATAGCATTATGGTTTAATCTATGAAACCACATTACTATACAAAATAAATTAAATAATGTATTCATTACTTTTACCCATAAATTAGTTTATGTTTCGTAAAAATTATATTAGCCACTTTTAATTTTCCGTTTAAGATTGAAATTTTTAGGTGATCCTTTTCTAAAAAGTGTGACGCTTCAAATTTTATAAATCATTAAAATCATAGATTATTCATCATTATAAGGCCTTATAGAAATGAGTCGATTTTGAACCTTCTTATTGATTGTAGTGCTAAGTCGCGCTTTGCAAACACATGTTGATACCATTGATATAGGTAATGGCTATATTGAAAATCTCTAACGCGGTTAATTGAAAAATACCGTGTGTTTCTTTACTACCGCATTGAAAATTGAATTGCTTTAAATACTTAGCATTATGATTTGATTACTGAAACTTCTCACCAGAAAATTAAATATGTATTCATTTTTATCTTACAACATATCTTCATAAAAATAAATTGTTTTATACATGGCGTTTAAAACCAAATCTATATGTAGTTTTCCCCAAAAGCTCAATTCTTAAAAATTTTTATAATTCATTAAGATCACCTGCTTATCTAATTCATCATAGGCCAGAAAGAACTACACTGATTTTGAACTCTTGTTATCAATTATAAGATGCTAACAATCACGCTATAAACACGCCGTTTCATGCAATTATAAGATAAATTGACAATAATAGAAAATATCTCTGTAGGCGAACAATTTAGAGATAAAAACTGTGCTTCCTTACTATATTATGCTTTCTAAAACTGAATGTTTCTAAATACATACGTTTATTGTTTAATATATGAGCAGTATATTCATTAAAGAAAATTAAATATTAATTATAATTTTATCTTTCGATAAATATATAATTTTGGTAAAAATTAAATGTTCTTTGGTACATTTCGATTTAAAATTATTTATGTGGATTCTTTTTCTCTGGTATGTCGCCTCAGAAATTGTTTAGATCATTATGTCGTTTGTCTTGTGGAATTCATCATGGGCAGTAGAACTATCCGAACTTTGATCTTGTACTGACTGGAATGTAATAATCCAGACAAAACGCAGTATTATACAATTAATACTTAAATGGCTATAAAAATCTCTCACGGTTAATTGAAAAGTTTGTTTTATTACATTTTACTGAAAACTGAATGTTCCTAAATACATAACATTGGTTCAATCTATGAAATACATTATACCAAAATGAAGTTAAAATATGTATTCATTACTTTGCCGAATTAGTTCATGTTTTGTAAAATTATATTGTACTTTTAATTTTCGTTTAAGATAGAAATTTTTAGTTGAATCCTTTTTCTAAAGTGTGATGCCTCAAATTTTCATAAATCTTTAGATTATATGCCTTATCATCATAGGCCTTATAGAACTGGTTTCGATCTTTGGACCCTTCTCGTTGAACGCTAACAATCGCCACGCAAAAACACGCTGTTATACACCATTAATATATGTAATGGCTATAATGGAAAATCTCTAACGCTTAATTGAAAAAGATAGTATGTTTCCTTTACCTGCATACCCGCATTAAGAAAATTGAATGATTTTAAACCATAGCATTATGAACATTCTATAAAACTACGCACTATACCAAGAAAAGAAAATTAAAATATGTATTCATTTTTATCTTTACAAGTTTATATCATAAAATTAAATTGTTTTTATATAATATTTCGTTTAGAACAAAATCATATGTGGATTTTCCCCAAAATATCATGCCCCAAATTTTGCAATTCGGCCAAGACCACCTGTCTTATCTAATTCAGCATCGGCTGAAGAAAGAACTAGATACGATTTTGAACTGTTGTTATCGATTATAGGTCTATGTACGCTATGCAAAACGCATAAGTTTCAATGCAATTATAGAATAATTGACAAGAATGGAAAAATCTCTGTGACGAATAATTGAGACAAAGAACTTGTGCTTCATACTCTGTTATGGCACTAAAACTGAATGTTTTGAAATACATAGATTTATTGTTTAATATATGGAACGTCGTGCTATTTCATTAAAGAAATTAAAATATTCTTAATTATAATTTTATCTTTCGATAAATATATAATTTTCATAAAAATTAAATTGTTTCTTTTAGTACATTTTCAAGTTTAAATTATTTATCTTGATTTCTTTTTCTCCAAAATATGTCGCCTCAAATTTGTTTTAATCATCATGATCATATGGCTTGTAAATTCATCACGGGCGATAGAAAACTATATCGAACTTTGAAGTCTTGTACTATTTCTTTGAACGCTAACAATCACTGCCAAAACATGCAGTTTTATACAATTAATGATGAAATGACTATAATGAAAATCCTAGGTTGATTGAAAAGACTGTGTGTTTCCTTTACTACATTTTGCACTGAAAACTGAATGTTTCTAAATACTTAGCATTATGGTTTATTCTATGAAACCACGCACTACCAGAAAAGAAAATTAAAATATGTATTTCATTACCTTTTACTTACAAATTAGTTTTATCTTCGTAAAATTATATTTGTGCTTTTAATTTTCATTTAAGATTACAAATTTTTAGTTTAGGTCTTTTTCTAAAAGTGTGATGCCTCAATTTTCAAATGTAGATTATATGTATCTATCATCATAGGCCTTATAGAATAGTTCGATCTTTGGACCCATACTCATTGATTGTTCGAACGCTAACAATCACGCCATAAACACGCGTATACACCATTAATATATGTAATGGCTATAATGGAAAATCTCTAACACTTGTAGCAAGTAGAAAAAGACCATTATTTCTTTACTGCCGCATTGAAGATTGAATGATTTTAAATATAGCATTATGGTTTGATAAAACCACGCACTATACCAAGAAAGAAAATTAAAATATTCATTTTTATTTCAGTTATATCTTCATAAAATTAAATTGTTTTATATAATATTCATTTGGCTTTTAAATCTATGTAGTTTTCAAAAATGATGCTTTGTTTTATAATTCATTAAGATCACTGCTCTAGTCACCATGGGCCGAAAGAACTGGGTACGATTTTGAACTGTTATCGATTTAGATGCTAAAATCACTATTACAGCGCATTTGTTCAATTATAAGATAAATTGTTCAGATGAAAAATCTATGAATAATTGAATAAAGGCATTTGCCACTATGTTCCTTTTCAAACTGGTGTTTTGTATGAATTTATTGTTTAACATGAAACCATTTCATTAAAAATTAATCTTAATTATAATTTTATCCTCGTCCATCATAATTTTTCGTAGAAATTAAATTGTTTCTTTAATTTTATTTTCGTTAATTGTTATGTTGAATCTTTTCTCCAAAATATCTGCTCATTTCCTTTTAATCATCTCATGATCCTGAAACTATATATTCATCACAGGCGATAAATATCATCAACTTTTGATGTAATTACTGACTGCTGGAACGCTATAATCATACATAAATCGTAGTTTTTAATACCAATTAATACATTGTGTCGAAAATCCCTAACAGGTTAATTGAAAATTATGCAATGTTTCGCTACTACATATTATGAAAACTGAATGTTTCTAAACCATAGCATTATGGTTTAAATCATATGAAACCACATTTCATAGGAAAGAATGTATTCTTCTTTCAATCTTAAAATAATGGTTTATTTCGTAATGCCAGTAAATTGGTTTTTATGTCATTCATTAAAATTCTGAAAATTATAGTTTTCGAAAAATAGGTACATATAATTTTATATTCATTAAGATCATCTGCCTTATCTAATTCATCATAGGCCATACAGAACTAGATCGATTTTTGGACACTTGCTGATTGCTCGAATGCTAACAATCGCGCTACGCAAAACGCCGTTTGATGCAATTCTCAGTTCAAATGACTATATTGAAAATCTGTCACGGACAATTGAGATAAAAATTTTGATTTCTTTTATAGATTACTGAAAACTGAATGTTTCAATACATAGCATTATGGTTTAATCTGAAACCACATACCACCAAAAGTAATTAAATATGTAATTGCCTTTGCCTGGGAGTAGTTTATGTTTCATCAAAATTCTTCTTTTAATTTTCTAGAACTTTAAGATAACATTTTAAGTGGAATCACTAAAAGTGTATTGATTCAATTTTTATAAATCATTAAGATCATATGGATTATTCAACTCATCATAGGCCTTATAAGTGGAATCGTTGTATTCTTGACAGTTGCTCGAACTAAAATCACTTTGCAAAGCACGCTGTTGATACCATTGATGAATTAATATGGCTATAATGGAAAAATCTCTAACGCGGTAATTGAAAAATACGTGTGTTTCTTTTCACTACCATTGAAAATTGAATGCTTTTAAATACTTAGCATTATGAACATTCTATGAAACCGCACTATACCAAAGAAAATTAAAATATGCTTTCATTTTTATCTTACAATTTATCTTCATAAACGTACAATTGTTTTATATAAATATTCCGTTTAAAACTTAAAATCTATGTATGATTTTCCAAGAAAAATATAATTACCCCAAAATTAATTCATTAAGATCACCTGCTTTATCTAATTCGCAATAGGCAGAAAGAACTAGGTACGATTTACCTGAAATATCGATATTCTAGATATCAAATCTTATACAAAGCATAATTCTAGTACAATATAAGATAAATTATTAAGAATGAAAATCTCTGTGACGAATAATTGAGATAAAGAACTTGTGCTTCCCTTACTATTTATAGCACTAAAACTGAATGTTTTTAAATACATAGATTATTGTTTAACATATGAACCATTGCTATTTCATTAAGAAAATTTAAAATAAATTATAATTTTATCTTTCGATAAATATATAATTTTCGTAAAATTGTTTGTTTCGTACACATTTCGATTTAAAATTATTTATGTTGATTCTTTTCTCCAAAATATGTCGCCTCAAATTTATTTTAATCATCATGATTATATGACATCAAATTCATCTACAGGCGATGAGAATATCAAACTTTGAGTCTGACACTGGCTTCTTTGGGCCGCTAACAATCACGCTACGCAAAGCATGCGGTTTCCTGATTTATACATTGAAATGGCTATAATGGAAAATCCTAACGGTTAATTGAAAAGACTGTATGTTCCTTTACATATTGCACTGAAAACTGAATGTTCTAAATACATAACATTATGGTTAATCTATGACAAATGCTATAACAAGAAAGAATATTAAAATATGTATTCATTGCTAATCTTAAAATAATTGGTTATTTCAATAGTATGATTAAATTTTTATAATATTCCATTTAAATTAGTATATGTGGATTTTCCCGAAAAATATGATCTCATAATTTTATAATTCTTAAGATCATCTGCCTTATCTAAATTCATCATAGGCCATACAGAACTGGATCAGATTTTGAACCAACTAACAATGCAGTTGCTCGAATATAACAATCGCTACGCAAAGAACGCCGTTATAAGTTCAAATGACTATAAAAATCTGACAAGATAATTGAGATAAAGAATTTTGATTTCTTTACTGATTACGCACTGAAATGAATGTTTCTAAATACACTTAGCATTGTGTTTAATCAAGTAAGAACACATGCTATACCAAGAAAATAAATTAAAATATGTATTTCATTGCACACTTACAAGAATTAAGTTTTATGTTTAAAAGTATATTGTACTTTAATTTTCCATTTAGATTGAAATTTTAGTGAGCCTTTTCTAAAAGTGTGACGCTAAATTTTAATAAATCATTAAGATCATATGAATTACTGTCATGAGGCCTTATGAAATAGAATCGATTTTAGACCCTTATTGATTGCTCGAACGCTAAGGATCCTTTGCAAAACACGCTGTTTATTAATGATATAGGTAGTAATATAA
Organism: Trichonephila clavata; assembly: GCA_019973975.1. Classification (NCBI taxonomy): domain Eukaryota; kingdom Metazoa; phylum Arthropoda; class Arachnida; order Araneae; family Nephilidae; genus Trichonephila; species Trichonephila clavata. The sequence goes on along the minus strand of BMAO01028514.1, from coordinate 17,115 downwards.
TGGAAAATCTAACGCGGTTAATTGAGAAAAATACCGTGTGCTTCTACATACCTTGAAGAGTGAATACTTTTAAATACTTAGCATTATGATTTAGCATGAAACCACACTATACAGAAAGAAAATTAAAATATGTATTCATCTTACAAGCCTATATAAAAATAAATTGTTTTATATAATATTCCGTTTAAAACCCAAATCTAAATGTGGATTTTCTAAAAATATGATGCCAATTTTATAATTCATTAAGATACCTGCTTATCTAATTCGTCATAGGCCAGAAAGAACTAATTTGATTTTGAACTGTTTATCGATTGCTGGAATGCTAAAAATCACGCTGTGCAAAACACGCCATACAATTATAGAATAAATTAAACAGAATGGAAAAATCTCTGTGACAGATAATTGAGATAAAGAAATTAGCCGCTTTACTATATTTATAGCACTAAAAACTGAATGTTTTAAATACATAGATTTATTGTTTAACATACTCGTATATTTCGTAAAGAAAATTAAAATATGTATTATAATTTTATCTTTCGATAAATATATAAATTTTCGTAAAATAAATTGTTTCTTTTAGTACACATTTTCGATTTAAATTATTTATCTGATTCTTTTTCTCAATACCTTTCAAATTGTTTTAATCATCATGATCATATGGTATAAATTCATCACGGGCATTAAACTATATCGAACTTTGAAGTCTTATTGCAGCTGCCGGAACCTTCAACAATGCGCTGCAAGCATGCAGTTTTATACAATTAATAGGTAAATGTTTCTATAATGGAAAAATCCCTAACGCGGTTAATTGAAAAAGACTGTCATGTTTCCTTTACTACATTTTGCACTGAAAACTAGATGTTTCTAAATATAGCATTATGGTTTGTCTATACAGAGCACATATACCAGAAAGAAAATTAAATATGCTTTTATTTTATCTTAAAGTTTATATCTTCATAAAATTAAATTGTTTTTATATTCCGTTTAACAACCTATGTGATTTTCCAAGAAAAATATAGTCTTTATTTTAATTCATTAAGATCACCTGCTTTATCTGAACATAATATTGAAGAACTAGGTACATTTTGAACTGTTGTTATCGATTGCTGAATCTAAAAATCACGCTAATACCATACGCCGTTTCATAATTATAGATAAATTGATAAGAATGGAAAATCTCTGTGAATAATTGAGATAAAGACTTATTAGCTACATACTATATTTTCTTTTGAATGTTTTGTGATTTATTGTTTAACATATGAAGTACGTGGTATTTATTGAAAATTAAAATATGTAATTATAATTTTATCTATCATTAAATATAATTTTCGTAAAATTAAATTGTTCTTTTTAGTACATTTTCGATTAAAATTATTTATGTTGAATCTTTTCTCTAAAATATGTCGCCTCAGAATTTCTTTTAATCATCATGAACCAGGCTCATATATTCATCACGGGCGATGAAATTTCTCGAACTGAAGTCTTGCTAGCTGCTGGAACATGTAATCACGCTACATAAATCATACAGTTTATACAATTAATACATTAGAAATATTTCTCTATTAGAAAAATCTCTTGCGGTTAATTGAAAAAGACTGTGTTTCCTTTACTACATATTGCACTGAAAACTAGATGTTCTAAATACTTATGGACAATCTGCAAACCACACGTACTATAACAGGAAGGATATTAAAATATGTATTCATTTTCTTTAATCTTAAAATAATTAATTTATTTCATAGTATGAAATTAAATTGTTTTATAATATTCCATTAAATTGAAAATTCATAATAGTTTTCCAGAAAATAGTGCCTCCATAATTTTTATAATTCATTAGATCATCTGCCTCAATTCATCATAGACATATAGAACTAAGGTCGATTTTTAGACCCTTCTTATTGATTGCTCAGATATCCTTTACAAAGAACGCCGTTTGGTATTATAAGTTCAAATATTCTCAATGGAAAATCTATCACGGACAGATAAAGAAATTTTGATTTCTTTACTACTGATTACTGAAAACTGAATGTTTCTAAATACATAGCATTATGGTTTAATCTATGAACCACGTACTATACCAAGAAAAATAGAATTAAAATAATATTATTCATTACTTTTTACTTAGAATTAGTTTATGTTTCTTAAAAATATATTGTACTTTAATTTTCCAGTTTAAGATTGAAATTTTAGTTTGGAATCCTTTTCTAGTATTCCAGAATTTTTATAAATCATTGAATCATATGATTATTCAACTCATCATAGGCCTTACTAGAAGTGAGATCGATTTTGAACCCTTCTTATTGATTGCTCGAACGCTAAGGATCGCGCTTTGCAAAACACGCTGTTTGATACCTGTTGATACCGGTAGTAAACCTGTGGAAAATCTCTAACACTTGATTGAATTGAGAAAAATACCGTATGTGTTCCTTTACTACATACCGCATTGAAATTGAATGCTTTAAATACTTAGCATTATGATTTATTCAAACCCACGCAATATACAGAAAAGAAAATTAAAATATGTATTCATTTTTATCTTACAATATATCTTCATAAAATAAATTGTTTTTAGATGTCTTCGTTTAAAGCTTAAAATCTATATGTGGATTTTAAAATATAATACCCCAAATTTTATAATTCGTAGATCTGCATACCTAATTCGTCATAGGCCAGAAGAATAGATGATTTACAGACTCATTGTTATCGATTGCTGGAATGCTAAAAATCACGCTATACAAAGCACGCCGTTTCATGCAGTATAAGATAATTAATAAAGAAAAATCTCTGTGACGAATAATTGAGATAAAGAAATTGTGCTTCCCTTACTATAACATAGCACTAAAACTGAATGTTTTAAATACATAGATTTATTTATATGAAACCACGTGCTATTTCATTAAAGAATTAAAATATATTACCGTACATCTTTCGATGACCACCATATAATTTTAATGTAAAAATTAAATTGTTTCTTTAGTACATTTTGATTCCGTATTTATATTGATTCTTTTTCTCAAAATATGTCGCCTCAGATTTGTTTTAATCATCATGATTATGGCATGAGATTCATCACGGGCGATAGAGAACTATCGAACTGAAGTCTTATTTGACACTGGGGTCACTAACAATCACGCTACATAAGTCGTACAGTTTATACAATTAATACGTGAAATGGCTATAATGGAAAAATCCTATACTTGGTTAATTGAAAAAGACTGTCTTTCCCTTTACTACATATTTACTAAACTGAATCTTCATCATAGCATTATGGTTTAATCTATGAAACCACGTACTATGAAAGAATATTAAAATGTATTCATTACTTTAATCTTAAAATAATTAGTTTATTTCGTAGTATGAAATTAAATTGTTTTATAATATTCCATTTAAAATTGAAAATTATGTGGATTTTCCCGAAAATATATTCTACCATAATTTTATAATTCGTAAATCATCTGCCTTATCTATTCATCATAGGCCATGCAAGAAATAGTCCGATTTTAGACCCTTCTTATTGATTGCTCGAATGCTAACAATCCTTTAAAGAACGCCGTTTGATGCAATTATAAGTTCAAACAAATATAATGGAAAAATCTATCACAGACAATTGATAAAGAAATTTTGTTCTTACTACTGATTACACTGAAAATAGATATTTTCATCATAGCATTATGGTTTAATCATGAAACCACATTATACCAGAAAAGTAAATTAAATGTCATATTCATTACTTTTACTTACTGATTAATTTGTTTCATAAAATTATATTGTACTTTTAATTTTCGTTTAAAGTTAAAATTTTAGGTGGAGTCCTTTTAAAGTGTGACGCTTCAGAATTTTTATAAATCATTAAGATCATATGGTCATTAGCTCATTATGGTATAGAAATAGGTCTCGATTGCAGACCCGCTACCTTGATTGCTCGAACTTCAGAATCGCGCTTTGCAAACACGCTGTTTGATACCATTGATATAATTAATGGCTATAATGGAAAATCTCTAACGTTATTTAGAAAAATACCGTGTGTTTCCTTTCTACATATACGCATTGAAAATTCTTTTAAATGTAGCGTATGGTTTATTCTATGAAACCACACTGTAAGAAGAAAATTAAAATATGCTTTCATTTTTATCTTAAGTTTATATCTTCATAAAATTAAATTGTTTTTATATAATATTCGTTTAAAACTTAAAATCTATATGTAGTTTTATCTAGATGCCCAAATTTTTATAGATCATTAAGATCACCTGCTTTATCTAATTCATAATAGGCCAGAAAGAACTAGTGATTTTGAACTGTTTATCGATTGTAGAATGCTAAAATCACGCTATACAAGCACGCCCGTTTCATGCGAACATAAGATAAATTGATAAAATGAAAATCACCAGGCAAATAATTGAGATAAAGAACTTGTGCTTCCCCTTACCTATATTTATACTTTTAAAAACTGAATGTTTTAAATACATAGATTTATTGTTTAACATATGAAACCACGTGGTATTTCATTAAAGAAAATTAAAATATAGTATAATTTTATCTATCAATCAAATATAATTTTCGTAAAATCATTGTTTCTTTTGTACACATTTCGATTTAAAATTATTTATGTTGAGATTTTTCTCCAAATGTCATGCAAATTTCTTTTAATCGTATCATGATCTCAGGCTCATATGATGTCTGATTTGATAGAACTATATCGAACTTTGAAGTCTTGTTACTGACTGCTGGAACGCTAACAATCGCTACGCAAATCATGCAGTTTATACAAGTGTACATGAAATGGCTATAATGGAAAAATCCTAGCAGGATTAATTGAAAAGACTGTGTTTCCTTTACTATATTGCACTGAAAACTGAATGTTTCTAAATACATAGCATTATAGTTTAATCTAGAACATTATAACAAGGAAAGAATATTAAAATATGTATTCATTACTTTAATCTTAAAATATTGGTTTATTTCGTAGTATGAAATTAAGAGAAATTGTTTTATAATATTCCATTTAGGTGAAAATTATGATTTTTCCGAAAAATATGATGCCTCATAATTTTGTAATTCATTAGATCCTCTGCCTTATCTAATTCATCATAGGCCATACAGAAATAGATCGATTTTGAACCCTTCTTATTGATTGCTCGAATGCTAACAATCGCATGCAGAACATGGTTGATGCAATTTATAAGTTCAGAATGACTATAATGGAAAATCTGTCACAGGACAATTGAGATAAAAATTTTGGGGCTACTAGTGCACTGAAACTAGTGTTTCTAAATACATAGCATTATAGTTTAATCTATGAACCACCTACTATATAAGAAAATAAATTAAATATGTATTCATTACTTTTACTTACAAATTAGTTTATATTTCGTAAAAATTATATTGTACTTTAATTTCCGTTTAAGATTAAATTTTAGTTTTGGAATCCTTTTTCTAAAGGGTGACGCTTCAAAATTTTTATAATCATTAAGATATATGGGTATTCAGCTCATCATAGGCCTTATAGAAGTGATTTTGGAACCCTTCTTGTGATTGCTCGAACGCTAAGGATCGCTCTTTGCAAAGCAGCGTTTGATACCATTATGGTAATGGCTATAATGGAAAATCTCTAACATAGTTAATTGAGAAAATACCGTGTGTTTCCTTTACCCATACCGCATTGAAGAAAATTGAATGCTTTTAAATACTTAGCATTATGATTTATTGAAACCACGCAATATACCAGAAAATTAAATATGTATTCATTTTTATCTTACAAGTTTATATCTTCATAAAAATAAATTGTTTTTAGATAATATTCCGTTTAAAGCAAAATCCTATATGTGGATTTTCCCAAAATATGATGCCCAAAATTTTATAATTCATTAAGATCCTTGCCTTATCTAATTCGTCATAGGTAGAAAAGAACTAGATACGATTTTGAACTGTTATCGATTGCCGTGAATGCTAAAATCACGCCTTTAATACAAAGCACGCCGTTTCAGCAATTATGAATAATTCAGCAAGAATGGAAAAATCTCTGTAGACGAATAATTGAGACAAAAAGAAATTAGCCCTTACTATGTTATAACAAAACTGAATGTTTTTAAATGCATAAGATTTATTGTTTAACATATGAAACCACGTGCTATTTCATTAAAGAAAATTAAAATATGTAATTATAATTTTATCTTTTCGATAAATATAATTTTATTAAAGTAAATTGTTTCTTTTATTTCAGTTTAAGGTATTTATATTTGAGAGTTCTTTTTCTCAAAATATGTCGCCTCAAATTTGTTTTAATCATCTGTGATCATATGACAGCAAGTCATCACGAACAGTGAGAGCTATATCGAACTTTGATCTTGTTACTGACTGCTGGGTACTAACAATCACATACATAAAATGTGCAAGTTTATACAGATAATACGCATTAAGGAAATGGCTAATGGAAAAATCTAACGCGGTTAATTGAAAAGACTGTCATGTTTTATATTGCGCAAAACTGAATGTTTTCTAAATACACCAGCATTATGGTTTGTCATGAAATACGACTATAACAAGAAAGAATATTAAATATGTATTCATTACTTTGATCTTAAAATATTAACGTTTATTTCGTAGTATGCAGAATTAAATTTTTATATTCCATTTTAAAATTGAAAAATTATATGTGGATTTTCCAGAAAATATGATGCCTCATAATTTTATAATTCATTAAGATCATCTGCGCCATCTAATTCATCATAGACCATACAGAACTGGATCGATTTTGAACCCTTCTTATTGATTGCTCAGATACTAACAATCGCGCTGCAAGAACTTATACGTTTGATGCAATTATGATTCAAATGACCATAATGGAAAAATCACAATAAATTGAGATAAAAAGAAATTTGATTTCTTTACTGATTACTAGAAAACCAATGTTTCTAAATACTAACATTATAAGTTTAAATGAAATACTATACTGAAAATAAAATTAAAATGTATTCATTACTGCTTACAAAGAATTAGTTTATGTTTCATAAAAATTATATTGTACTTTTAATTTTCCGTTTAAGATTGAAATTTTAGGTGGAAACCTTTTAAAATGTGACTTCAAATTTTTAATATTATTAAGATCATATGAATTCATTATTCAACTCATCATGGGCCTTATAGAAATGGAATCGATTTTTGAACCCTTCTTGTGGTGCTCGAACATAGGATGCTTTGCAAAACACGCTGTTTTATTATATTGATATAGGTATTAATGGAAAAATCTCTAACGCGTTAATTGAAAACAGTGTGTTTCCTTTACTCCCATACATTGAAAATTAGTCTTTTAAAGCCTTAGTGCAAGTTTATTCTATGAGCCACACTATGAAAGAAAATTAAAAATATGTATTTCATTTTTATCTTACAAACCTATATCTATAAAAATAAATTGTTTTTATATAATATTCATTTAAAACTTAAAATCTAAATAGTTTTCCCCAAAAATATGATGCCCCAATTTTATAATTCATTAAGATCACCTGCCTTATCTAATTCATTCATAGGCCAAGAAAGACCGTCACGATTTTAATTCATTGTTATCGATTATAGGTCTTCAAAAATCTACTTTATTACAGCGCCGTTTCATGCAATTATAAGATAATTAACAGAATGGAAAAATCTCTGTGACAAATAATTAAGGATAAAATTATTCTTCCCTTACTATGTTATAGCACTAAAAACTGAATCATTTTAAATACATAGATTTATTGTTTAACGACCATTATTTCATTAAAGAAAATTAAATATATAATTATAATTTTATCTTTCGATAATATAATTTTCGTAAAACCAAATTGTTTCTTTTGAAACACATTTTCGATTTAAAATTATTTATCTTGATTCTTTTCTCAAAATATGTCGCCTCAGAATTTGTTTTAATCATCCATGATCCTTATGGCTTGTAAATTCATCAGACGACTATATCGAACTTTGAGTCTTATTTACTGACGCTGGAACGCTAACAATCACGCTGCGCAAAGCATGCAATTTTATACAATTAATACGTGAAATGGCTAATGGAAAAATCCTAAGTTAATTGAGAAAAGACGTATGTTCCTTTACTGCATTTGCACTGAAAACTGGATGTTTCAATACTTAGCATTATGGTTTGTTCTGAAACCACACTATACAGAAGAAAATTAAATATGCTTTATTTTTATCTTAAAAGTTTATCATAAAATTAAATTGTTTTATAATATTTAATTTAAAAATATGTAGTTTTCCAAGAAAAATATGATGCTTAAAATTTTATAATTCATTAAGATCTACTTATAGCTATCTAATTCATAATAGGCCAGAAGAACTAATTTTGATTTTGAACTGTTGTTATCGATTGCTGAATACTAAAATCACGCTATGCAAAGCACGCCGTTTCCATGCATTATAAGATAAATTGATGGAAAAATCTCTGTGACGAATAATTGAGGATAAAAGACTTTGTCCTTCCTTACTAGCCCTGCTTTAAAGCTAGTGTTTTAAATACATAGATTGTTTGTATATGGAAACCACATTAATTACCATTGAAAATTAAAATGGTATAATTTTTATCTATCGATAAATATATAATTTTTCGTAAAATTAAATTGTTTCTTTTGATACATTTTCGATTTAAAATTATTATGTTGAATCTTTTTCTCAAATGTCACTCAAAATTTCTTTTAATCCATCATGATCATAAAGGCTCGCCATATTCATCACGGGCGATGAGAACTATATCCGAACTTTGAAGTCTTGTTACTGACTGCTGGAACGCTAACAATCACTTCGCAAATCATGCAGTTTTATACAATTAATACGTGAAATGGCGCAATGGAAAAATCCCTAACAGTTTAATTGAGAAAAAGACTGTGTTTCCTTTACTACATATTGCACTGAAAACTGGATGTTTCTAAATACACTTAGCATTATGGTTTAATCTGAACGTACTATAACAAAGGATATTAAATGTATTCATTACTTTAAATCTTAAAATAAAATTAATTTATTTCGTAGTGAAATTAATTGTTTTTATATTCCATTAAAATTGAAAAATTATATGTGGATTTTTGAAAATATGATCCTCATAATTTTATAATTCATTAAGATCATCTGCCTTATCTAGATATCGCGACCATATAGAACTAGGTTTTGAACCCTTTTGATTGCTCGAATGCTAACAATCCTTTACGCAAAAAGAACGCCGTTTGATGCAATTATAAGTTCAAATGACTATAATGGAAAATCTTGTCACGGACAATTGAGATAAAGAAATTTGTTTCTTTACTGATTGCACTGAAAACTGAATGTTTCTAAATACATAGCATATAGTTTAATCTATGAACCACTATATAAGAAAATAAATTAAATATCATTCATTACTTTTAAAATTAGTTTATAACAATAAAATTATATTACTTTTAATTTTCCGTTTTAGATTAAATTTTTAGTTTGAATCCTTTTTCTAAAGTGTGACGCTTCAAATTTTTATAAATCATTAAGATCCTTGAATTATTCAACTCATGCAGGCCTTATAGAATGAATCGATTTTGAACCCTTCTTATTGATTGCTCGAACGCTAAGGATCGCGCTTTGCAAAAGCACGCTGTTTGATACCATTGATATAGGTAATGGCTATAATGGAAAAATCTCTGCCGCGGTTAATTGAGAAAAATACCATTGTTTCGCTACCACATACCGCATTGAAAATTGAATGCTTTAAATACTTAGCATTGCAGTTTATTCTATGAAACCACGCAATATGCAAGAAAAGAAAATTAAAATATGTATTCATTTTTATCTTACAAGCTTATATCTTCATAAAAATCAATTGTTTTAGATAATATTCAGTTTAAAGCTTAAAATCTATGTAGTTTTCACAAAATACAAAATTTTATAATTCTATTAAGATCACCTCCTTATCTAACCAAATTCGTCATAGGCAGAAAACTAGATACGATTTTTGAACTATTGTTATCGATTATGGAATGCTAAAATCACGCTATACAAAACGCCGTTTCAGCTGATTATAAGATAAATTGACAAGAGTCGGAAAAATCTCTGTGACGAATAGTGAAGACTCGAAATTGTGCTTCCATACTATATTTTCTTTTAAAACTGAATGTTTTAATACATAGTTATTGTTTAACATATGCTTGTGCTATTTCATTAAAGAAAATTAAAATATGTAATTATAATTTTATCTTTCGATAAATATAATTTTATAAAAATTAGTGTTTCTTTTAGTACACATTTTCGATTTAATTATTTATGTTGATTCTTTTCCTCCATGTAATAACCTCAGAACTGTTTTAATCATCATGATCTTAAACGTAAAATTCATCACGAGGCGATAGAGCCATATCCGAAAAAGACTTTGAGGCTCTGTTGTGGCTGCTGGAATGCTAGCTGTCACGCTTCGCAAATCATGCAGTTTTATACAATTAATACGGTAACGAAATAGCTATAATGGAAAATCCTTGCGGTTATTGAAAAAGACTGTGTTTCCTTTATACATATTGCACTGAAAACTGAATGTTTCATCACATAGCATTGGTTTAATCATGAAACCACGTACTATAACAAAGAAAGAATATTAAAATATGCCATATTCATTACTTTAATGTAAAATAATTAGTTTATTTACGTAATAAATTAAATTGTTTTTATAATATTCATTTAAATTGAAAAATTATGCATTAGTTTTCCCCAACAATGCCTCATAATTTTGCTGTTCATTAAGATCGCCTTATGTACCGACCATAATTTAGATCGATTTTGAACCCTTCTTATTGATTCTTGAATATAATCCTTTCCATAAGGCACCGTTTGAGTGTTACCTCTTAAATGACTATAATGGAAAAATCTATGCAGACAATTGAGATAAAGAAATTTTAGTTCTTTACTACTGATTAACACTGAAAACTGAATGTTTCTAAATACATACATTATGGTTTAATCTATAAAACCACATTATATAGAAAATAGAATTAAAATATGTATTCATTAATTTTACTTACTAGAGTGGTTATGTTTCATAAAAATTATATTGTACTTTTAATTTTCCGTTTAAGATTGAAATTTTGGTGGAATCCTTTTCTAAAGTGTGACGCTTCAAAATTTTATAAATCATTAGATCATATGATTATTCAACTCATCATAGGCCTTATAAATGGAATCGATTTTGAATCCTTCTTATTGATTGCTCGAACGCTAGAATCCTTTGCAAGCACGCTGTTTATTCTGATTGTCCTGAAGTAATGGCTATAATGGAAAAATCTCTAGGTTAATTCAGAAAAATACCGTGTGTTCCTTTACTACATACGTGAAAATTGAATGCTTTTAAATACTTAGCATTAGCAGGTTTATTCTATGAGTACACTATGCCAGAAGAAAATTTAAAATAATAGCTGCATTAAAAATGCTGGGTATATCTTCATAAAGAGTGGTGCATATAATGTTCGTTTAAGCAAAATCTGTAGTTTTCCAGAAAATGTGATCTTTAAGGTACATAATTCATTAAGATCATAACATCTGGTGTAGGCAGAAGAACTGGGTACGATTTTTGGTTTGTTATGTTGCTGATACTAAAATCGCTTTGTAAGCATGTTTCCTTACATTATAAGATAAATTGACAAGAATGAAAAATCTGTGACGAATAATTTGAGATAAAAGAGCATTGCTTCCTTACTGTGCTTTCAAGCAGATGTTTTAAATACATGTTGTGCCTGCTGAAACCGCGTATTTCATTAAAGAAAATTAAAATACCAGTATAATTTTTGTCATCATTAATATATAATTTTAGTAAAGAATTAAGTGACATTTTTGTACATTTTCGAATTTAAGAGTATTTATATTTGAATCTTTTTCCTCCAAAATATAACTCAAATTTCTTTTCCAATCTGTCACTTGAGCCCTTGAACATATATGCAGGCGATAGAACTATATCGAACTTTGAAGTCTTGTTGCTGACTGCTGGAACGCTGGCAATCGCTGCCGTCGTGGTTTTGTAAATTGGCCGTTAGTGGCTGTGGAAAATCCTGGGTTGGTGAAAAGACTGTGTTTCCTTTACCCATATTTTTCAGCTGAATGTTTAAATGCATGGCATTGTAGTTTGTCTGTGAGCCATTTTGCATGAGGAAAGAATGGCAAAATATGTCATTGCTAATCTTAAATAATTAGTTTGTTCGTGTGAGGTGGGTGTTTTATAATATTCCATTTGAAATTGTAATATTTTTAAAGAAAATATGATGCTCATAATTTTCGGTTTTAAATGAGTATAAAAACAATTTATTCTTTTGCAAAACAACAAGTGACACAGATAAAGTAATATTCGCTAACAATATTCTCTACATATGATATGTCTCTATGTTAGAGCATCATTCAATGTCTCGTCAAAACTTTCTAATCTTTTATTAACTCTGCCTGATAATTTTCATGTCACTGCATGTATTATAAACTGCTATATTTACTCATGACCATCTTCAACAAATCAATGGCTGAATATGAAATGGATATCGATATGAAATAACAATCATGATGATTGAAATTCTGGGCTCAAACCTCAACAATTTTAATCAATGTCAGTAAAACCCTGCAATATGGCTATCGACAGAACAAAATACTGAAATATGCAGCCACAGCCTGACCTTTTTGTGGCCTCAACAACTCGATATGTATTGGCTATTCATTCTCAAATATGATGAGGGAAACGCAATTCTTTATCTCGAACCCATTCGTCGCAATTTTCCGTGTATCGTGCATAATTGCGGCGTTTTACACAACTGTTTTAGCATTCAGCAATCATGCATGTACGGTTAAATCTTCTTTCTGGCTATTATGTGGGCTGGTGTCTTAATTATCTGCTGTGAAAATCATATAGGCCAAGTTTTAAACAGTATTACTAATAAAAATTTTATGATATAAACTTGTAGACAAAAATGGCTTTCTTTAATTTTCTTTTCCTCATCAGAGTAAACATATAATGTTAAGCGTATTTTCGGCGGCCAACAACAACAAAGAGCGCATTATTTTCTGTTAACACCGCGTATTTTTCCGTATGGCCATTACTAATCAAATATTTAATTAACTTTACAAAGCAGATATTTAGCGTTCGACTTAATCATAAGAAGGATTCAAAATATTCCATTCTGAGCTGTGAGTTGAATAATTCATATGATCTTAACAATTTATAAAAATTGCAATCACGCACAAGCGCAGGCAAATCTTAACGAAGTGAAGTGCAATATAATTTTGCGAGCATAAACTATTCGAGCAGTAAAGTGTGATCATATTGCAATTTACTTTTGACTCGTGCATGGTTTCATGGTAAACAATGCTATGGCGCTGAAACGTTGTTTTGTGCGATCTTGAAAATGAAACAACATCATTGTCCGTGACGAATTTTCATTATGATCATTTGAAGACTTATGACCCGTCAAACGGTATTGTTCTAACTCAGGCGCGGGTAGCATTCGGCATCAACCAGAGGGTTCCATGAACTGTGAATAAAGGCGAATCGAGCCATAAGGTATGTAGGGCGTCGCCTTTACTGGGAAAATCATGTATTTTCATTTAAAGTGAATAACAAATATTAATTATTTTAGATTGAAAATGATTCACACTATTTTTAATATTCTTTCTTTAACCATGATTAAACCATAATCTCTATTTGGCTGATAGGATACTGACGCAATATACAACCGAGAAACACAGTCTTTTCATGAATTAACCGCGTTGAACTTTTCCGTGTAACTGGCTACGTATTAATAAAGGCTTTCGTGATTCGCCATGATTAGTGCGTCCCGTTTGGTGAACTTCCGGATATGATTACTATATTTGCGTGAATAATTACGAAACATGAATAAGCGATGATTGAAACGAAATTCTGAGGGCGGAGAAAAGGGCATAGTACTGAAATCTGAAAATGACGCTAAAGAACGATTTGTTTTGCGAAAGTATATTTATCGAAGACCAAAATATAATTACGCTGTTTGGTACTCTTTAATGAGCGGCGATTTCATATCGTTAAATGACCAAAACATTCAGGATTTTAGTGCTATAGTGGCAGGAAGCACCATTCATTTTATCTCAGTATTCGTCACGAAGACCTCGACATCTTATAATTGCGTGAGAACTGCATGGCGTTTCAGCATTCAGCAATCGACCTAACATTTGATTCAAAAATCGCTCCTGGATGGAGCGAACTGATCTGAACAAAATTTTGAAAGGGCGATATTTTGGGGGCATCACGCCATAATTTGAAACTTAGGCAGGTCTTATCAAAGAAATAATTTATTTTATGGTCTCAAACGCAGACAAAAGTGAATGCATATTTAATTTCTTTCTTCAGTATATGCGTGGTTTCATAATGCTGGCTGTTAAGCATTCATTTTCAGTAACGGCTGTGTAATAAAGAAGGCTTGCACATTTTCAGTAGCGTTGGGCACCGACAGCCCCTGCTAATGTTACTCCCAACAGCGATGTAAGCAACGTCCGGTAATCATCAGAAGGGTTCAATCGACTACTTCTACTCATTTATGATGAGTTGAATATTCGCCGTCTTAATGTTTATAGCATGAAGCATACGCACGAAAGGTCCAACTTAAAGAACGTCTTAAACGACAATATAATCAACATTCTTGGTAAAAATGATCCTCATGCAATTTACTTTCTTTATTATGGCCGTGGTTTCATAGACAAACCATAATGTAAACAATTTGAAAACATTCGTTTCGATAAATCGGTAAAAGTCCAAAATTTCTTTATCTCAGTGTCGTGTTTAATTTTTCCCATTATAATCATTTGTTTTATATTGCATCAAACATGCCGCGTAGCGCGGTGTTCGCGCATTCGGCAATCATCAAAAGGTTTAAATCAGAATACCAATTCTATATGACTTTATCGATAATTGAATAAGGTGATCTTAATGAACCATAAAAAGAGTACATGGGCACAGAAAATCACGCCTCTCGATTTTAAATGAATGATATAAAAACATTTAATTCTTTACGAAGGCAAATATTATTTTAGATTAGTAAATAAATTCATGACGCAGCTGTCTTCACAACGATGAACAAACAACGTGTTAAGCATTCGATTTCAGTAACAATAAAGCTGCACGTTCTTTTCTCAGTGTGCGCGTTGAATTTTTCAGTATAACCGCGGCATTAGTAATAAGCATGGTGCGTAACTCGACAATTAACGTTCCAGCGAATCGGCTGCTGAACACCGAAGATGAACATAATTCTCTGTCGCCCGTGGTGAGCATATGACGAGCCAAAATTCTGTTGTCAGCCTCTTTTAAAATCGAAAACCGTGTGCAAAGCTGATTCGTGCAGAAAACCATTATCGATGAATAAATTATATTATATTTTATTTTCTTTTAATGAAATACGTGTTTCATATTGAAACAAGCAAATCTGTATTGTTAAAACATTCGGTTTTGATGTAAATACAACGAGAGGCTGGATTCTTTATCGCAAATTATTCGTCTGGCGTTCCCGTGTATCGATCTTATAATTGCGGCGAGCGGCGTCTTTGCTGTGGTACTGGCATTCCTGTCATTCAGCAGTTCAAAATAAACGCCTAACTTTCTGTGCTTTAATATGACCAGACAAACGATCAACAATGAGTATAAAGACACACGGGGCATCATTTTTCTTGGAAAAATCATGGTTTCGAGACGAATATTATAAAACAATTTATTTTATGAAGATGTAAACTTTGGTAAAAGACAAAACAGTACCAATTTTCTTTCAACTGACGTGTTTCATAGGCTCATGATAACTAGTATTTAGAGGCGATGTTCGTGCAATGTGAAAGGAAACACAGGTGGCATTAAACACGTGCTTTTCGTGCTAACCATTCACATGATTATTAACGCAAAACACAACTTGCGGCAATTGTTCAACGATCATCAAGGCTTCAAGTTCGGATATAAGTTTTCTATCGCCCACCGGTGAAATTACAAGCCTTGAATCGTGATGAACCAAAGCTGCAGAACTGGAGAAAAGAGGTAAGATAAATATTTACAAACCGAAAATAAAACATAAAAATTTAATTTTTGAAAACCATATTTATCGGTGAAATTATAATTACCATTTTAATTTTCTTTAATGAAATGGCGATGATTTATATGATTGAACGTCTCAATGGTGAAGCATTCGGACACCCAGTGCTATAAACAAATGAGAGCTTTCACTGTCTCAGCCATTAGTGCGGAAGTTTTCCGCTAACTGTCGGTTATCTTTATATTCGTGAGAACGGCATTAACTTTACGCAACGTGTTCAAAATAAATATTTCTGACAGGCAGTGAACTGGTGCCAGGTGTAATGGTATAAAATTTTGAGGGCATCTGTTTTTGAAAATCCCAGGACACGGTTTAAACGGAATATGTAAAAACAGTGCTGTCAAATTATAAGGCTTGTGGAAAAATGAATGCATGTTGGTACAATAGTGCGTGGTTTCATAGAATAGTATCATATTAACTAAGTATTTAAACATTCGGTACCAGCCGCGTATGAAGAGCTTTTGAACACTACTCGATTAACCGCGTTAGGTATTATGGCGTACCTATCGGCGGCGTCTTGCAAGCGCGATCACAGCGTTCGACGATCGAAGGGACCAAATCATTCCGCGACCTGGGTGCAATTTGTTAAAAATTTGAGCGTCACGCGTTTCAAACCGATGGCGGGCTTTTACGTACAAACTAATTGTATGGTAAAGTAATGAATGCATATTTAATTGCGTTATAATACGTGTTTCGTGGAATGAACATAATGCTAATACACTAAATTGATATTAAAGAAATCAAAATTTCTTTGTCTCGATTATCGTGGTAATTTTCCATTATAATCATTTTGAACGGTGCGTCGTGGCATTTGCGTAATTGTTTGTCAGAAGGGTTCAAAATCGGATCGATATAACCTATGATGAGTAATAATTATAAAAGTAGAACCTCATGTTACTGAAAAATCACATATTTTCAATGAATATTACTCAAAAATTTGTTCTGCGAAATAAACTTATTTGGGTAAATAAATGAATGCATATTTTAATATTCTTTAACTTATATTACGTGGTTTCTCATTAAACCATAATATATAATGTTTAAAACA
>BMAO01028513.1:0-64609 GCA_019973975.1 Trichonephila clavata | reverse complement strand
AAAAGTATCCCTCAATCCCTGTATTTCTGAGTCGATTCATTCTTTGAAATTCCAGTATGGAGTAAATGGACTGATGTACGCTAAATATGTGTGTGTAAAGACTAAAGTCCCTACATCAGGGCTTCTCAAACCATCAATATGAGCGACCCCTATTATTCAACCATAATTTTAATCTCGCCCCCCTTCTTCTATAAAAATAAAAATATACTAAATTCATTAATACTATGCTTTGATACTAAAGCTACAATACGACTTTTTCTTAAGTGCCACCGGCGTATACAAGTGTCTTGTTTAGCTAAAGCGTTAATTACCCCCGGACGTATATGTATGTCCTTCCGTAGTACGAACTTTTCTGTGCACTGCTATCCATAAACTTATTCCAAAGGCTTTGGAAGGCAATAAATGAACCTTAACAGTTATTGCGAAGGATTTACTTATTTCATAGGATTTGCTTAGTTATTCCTTTTCTCCCCCCAATACATCACATACGCTCGCCTACGAGAAAAACGGTGGCATTGGTAAGCGAATCGCGTAACTTTTAATTGGCAGTTAAGGGATTCATTATAAACCGTACAGATTATCAAGATAAGGGTTAATTTTTGTATATGATTTTATATATGACAAGCCCATATAGGGGACTCTGGTAATTATCAAACTTTTTTTTAACTTAGTACTGTTAAATTAATTATCAAATACATTGTGCAGTACTGATACATTTATAAATGCATTATGTCAGTGTAAATGATAATTTTATTATATATCAGAATGTATTTTTACTTTCAGTAAATAATATTTTTTTAAAAATAATCTTTTTGTTTCTGATTTTTCAGTACGCTCGCCCCCTCCCCCTCATAAACTTATCACCGCCCCTTAAGAGGGCGCGCCCCACAGTTTCAGAAACGCTGCCCTACATAATATGATGTGTAAGTTTGAAAAGTAAGGCATAACTTCAGATGTTGTCCTTATCGTTTCACCATGGTATGGAAATACCAGGGCCGTTGTCAATAGCCCTGGCGTTGCCTTGAAGTGTGACAGTGATAAGCAATTAAGAATTCCAGTTAGGAAAACATAAACACAGTTTTTAAATTCTTTCTACATTTCAATGCAAGATTTATATGACCATAATTTTAATGGTAAACATATACATCTTGAAGCATTATACTCTGTTTAATGTCTGATGATTTATGCCTTTTATTTACCTGTATTTGTGAATTTTTGCTAAATTTTAAAAAAAACCACTTTTTAGTGTGCGTTTTTAAAGCTCTAACGGTGTATTTTTTTATTCTGTTTAAAATAAAGGTTTTGAACCACTTAAAAGTAATTCTGTTTCGTATAAAATATAGTATCATTTCAAGCACCATAGATATTAAAACTCAAAGTCATCCCGTTTAGTTGATGTGGTAGGACAGTAGATCGGCAGCTCAGATGTAAACCTCGTCACTTAACTGAAGTTCTAAATTTATTTTGAAATGACTCCATTTCCCTCGTCGCATAAATACAAAGACTCTTACAATGAATTGTTTGACAAACACAAGTACAGCAAGGCATTACTTAAAAATATTTGTGGTTTATTTTTTTTTAAATTTTCAGAAATACCCTCTTGAAACAAGTACTTTACTTCCTGAATACCTACCAAAAAAGAATAAACAGCAATATATTTAAAAATATTCTGCATTTCAGTTAATCAGGATTAGCACAATAAATGGTTCACCAGAATGAAATATTTATCAAACTAGATCATTTGCCAAATTTAATTCTAAATTTATTTCCTATACCTAGCAATTTTGCAAAAAAAGTCTCCCAACTTACATAATAAATACATTCAGTAACATTCTTCCCCTTTTTTTAAAAAAAAAAAAACCTTAGAAGTTTGAGTTCACTTAAAAAGAACTTAAAGCTGCAGAATTAGACAAATCGTGTGATTTTCTTTAAGATATCCGGCTACTTGCGACAACTTTTATTTAAAAAAAATGGAGATAGTGAACTTTTTTAAGGACTTTAGATTTATTTAGGACATTTTAAGAAAAATATGCAAAATTAAGAAAAGAAGAAGAAATTATTATCACTAAATTCGAAAAAAAAGGGGTAAATTTACAAAAAAACTACAGAAACGGGGTCCATTGAGTACAAGATGTTAACGAGTAAATTTTTAATTTTGATGCGCTGGTGTGAAATTCATTTTTGAAATGACCTCAGAGTAATATATTTTTTAAATTTATAAAAACTGGAGCAGTTTATCTTGGTTATTATATGAAATCGCTTAAAAAAAACTGTAATTAAATTCAGATAAAGGTTTATAAAATTTGTAATAAAACAGTGATTGATAAATCTGAAGGTTGAAATATTTCTACTATTATACAGAACATACTAAATAAATTTCAGTTCATTATTTTCAAAACTTTTTGAGCAATTGCTGCTCCCGTTTGAAAATTTTCATAAAAACACATTTTAAGTAAAGCGCATTTTAAAGTATGATATCTTGTTTAAAGTAGTGGCTTCTGCTTTTAATAAAAAAAACTTGTAGTTTTTGCTCTAGTGAATGCAAAATAATATACTTGGTATATTTATAAAGCTAATAAGATGGCCTATAAAACAAAGTCTTAAAAAATTTGTCGAATTCCCCCAAAATGCGGTTAATTTTAGTTATTTGTTATATTTGATAACAACGCTTATTTTAAAATCTCACAGAGGTACACTCAATCTTTATATTTATTTCAATCATTTTTTATTGTCCATCCGTTGAGTGAACTCATTTATTAAAAGATACATCATTCAAATTGAAAGATATCCTTTCTGTAACTAATGTAAGCGAAGAATAAAACATGCACATAATTAATGAGGACTCTAAATTTTCCTTATAAAGCTCCAAAATTAATATATTTAGAAAATAAATATTTAGCAAACGAGTGTACAATACTGCCTAGTCAACAATGTTAGTTTTTTTATTGTTTAGTAAAATTTAAGACAGTAACAATGAAACGTCTATTTACCTGACTTAAATAATGTAAAAAAAATGTTCATGTACTTTTTGTTTAATATTTAAATGCATTGTTATTCCCAATAAATGTTTTTTTCCCATTATTCGAAACCATCACATAGTTGTTGTGTCTTAAAAGCTATTTTGTCTCTTCAACATGAAAACATGGAGAAGATTTAAGTTTTCAAACAGTCCTTTTTGAAGCTTATTGGACAACTCATTTCTTTTGAAACGCATGTTTATTCTTATGTAATATGAATTACTTCAAAGACCCCGCTACATAAATCTTTCTCACATGTGTAATTCTTATTTAAATACACGTGTTTTCAGTTATTTGAAGACAAACTGCAGCATTAAAGACTTATTTACCTGTCTTTAATTTAAAGAAATTTTGAAAGCTCCTAAGCTAAAAAGAGTATATTTAATGTTAATTTAGGATAAATCAACTCGTCAGGGAATACGCCAACATGGATTGTTTCAAAGAAAAACACTTGTAAGTAATACTTCATTGAATAAACTTTTGAACGGAAACTTTAAAAAGAAATATAAATTTATATTTATTTAATTTATTAATTCACATTCACTTATCTGTAGTTTCCTTTTCTCAATTTATATTTATTTCTCTTTGTAGATGATTATGAAAAAAATGGTTTGAATTCTTAATGATGTTCATAGGTTATCATTTAATATGAAAACTGATTTCATTACTTATTTTTTTTCAGGCTGTGTTTTTTTTTACCGCATTTATCTTCAACCCATCGATAACATGAAGCAACGCTGATTCAAAGATATCATACAAACGAATCTGTATATCACAACAGGTAATCTATCTTTTAAAAATGCTTTAAACCTCAAAAAGGATATACAAGCTAAGAAGATTTATGGTAGTGAATTGTGTCTTGAGCATGTTTCTCAAGACTCAAGCGAACCATTGATAAAAATGTTTAATAAATAATTCTCGTTCATTTTTATATTATTTAATGGGGATTTCTTAGCAGAAATAGAAGTACCGGTGACCACACAGTTCCACATTAAAAAGTCATTTAAAAGAAGTACATTCAAGAGTTTTGCAAAAAAGCGCATGTGAAATATATAACTTACCGAGAGAAAAAAAGCTATTCGTTTTATTAAAATTGCTTGAACAATTCGGTCGAGTGGGTAGACCTACCGGAATAATCAGATTTATTTTAGAATATAAAACAATGTTCCATATGGCGCAGAATTTCAAGAGGTGCAAAAAGGGAAAAACGAAAGGTATACAACAAGGAATTTTCAGAATAGAAGAATTCATTTAAAAAATGGACATTATGTGTGACGTTAAGGAATTCGAAAAGAAAATCAAAGCATTCAAAATCGAAAGAAAAAAAGATGGAGGGTCTCACTAACAGCCTACTTTCTTCTAAAACGATGTTCATCGGAAGAAGAGATTTTTGTGTGTTAAAAAGTAACCCTATAATTATTAAGTTATGTTGATTTGAAAAATACACTGGATATGAAAAATGAAATCTACTTCAGTGCATTTTCATTTATAAGTGAAGATTGATTTTGCAGGTTACAAGAAGACCATCTTACAATATTCAGAAACTTCCCTGTCTTTAATGTCCATAAAATGACGTAAAATGCGGAAACGATGAAAGGAAACATGGGGCATCGTGTTGTTAATTACTCAAGATAAACGTTTACATAAAAAAAATGTCAAGTGGTTGAGGTAAATGATAATTGAAAAGAGGAAAACCCTTGAAATTTTTTAAAAAATTCTACAAGAAAGGGTCATTATTGAAAGAAATAAAAATTTTTGCTGAAAAATTAGGGCAAATATAATCTCTTAAAACTAGATCTGTTCAAGTGAAAAATGTGACTGAGGTAGAAGAAAATTTAGGTATTTTTTCCAGCAGGAAAAGACAAATAATTCAGATACGATAAAGAAAATACACATGATGCATGGGATTATTTTCTAATAGGATAAAAAAATGAAAGAGAACCAGTTGATTGAGGCAGTTGACTATCCCTCGCAGTAGAATATTACTTTTATATGCTCAGAAAGTTTACTAAGAGACATTTATATTTATTCAAAAATAGTGGAAGTTTTATTTTGTCTTCCTGTTATGGTAAATGAAACATTACGATTTGTAAAATTTAATATAAAATATTTTTACAATAGTGTCGTCGAATTTAAATTAACAAGTTAAGCAGGTTGAAAGAGTAATCTAGGCATAATTTTTAAATGACATTATTTATTTTTGTGTGCTTGAAATAAAAAATTGCATTGTTCTACTGAATAAAAAAATACACTGAACATAATTTCTTCAACGAAATTATTTGCTTCTCTATACTCGAATGGAAATTAGTCAGATCTGAAGGTTGAAATGATACTCTGGGCATAATTTCTTCAATGAAATTATTTGCTTCAGATTACTCAAATGAATATTGGTCAGTTCTGTAGGTTGAAATGATATTCTGGGCATAATTTCTTCAATGAAATTATTTGCTTTAGTGTACTCAAATGAATTATGATCCGTTCTGTAAGTGTAAATGGTACTCTGGGCATAAATTCTTCAATGAAATTATTTGCTTTAGTGTACTCAACTGGAATTTGGTCAGTTCTGTAGGTTGAAAATGAAACTCTGAGCATAATGTCTTGAATGAAAATGTTGATTTCAGTGTCTTTGAATGGAAATTGATGTATCAGTTAGATTAAAAAGGTACTATTGTCAAAATCTTTCAATGAAATTAATTGATTCAGTGTGAATTGGAAGTGAATATTGAACATGATAAGCTTTGTAGGTAGAAAAGACATTTTGAGTCAGATTAATTAAAAAAATGATTTGCTTTACTGAACGCAAATGAAAGTTGCTCAGTTCTGTAAATTGAAATGGTACTCTGGGCATAATTTCTTCAATGAAATTATTTGCTTTAGTGTACTCAAATGAAAATTGGTCACTTCTGTAGGTTGAAATGGTACTCTGGGTATAATTTCTTCAATGAAATTATTTGCTTCAGTCTATTCGAATGGAAATTAGTCCGTTCTGCTGGTTGAAATAATGCTCTGGGCACAATTTCTTAAATAAAGTTATTTGTTTCAGTGCTCTCGAATGGAAATTGGTGCATCACGTAGATTAAAAAAGTACTCTAGGATTGATCCATAAGGGGAATTATTTGCTTCAGGGTCTAGTGGAATTTAATATAAAAGCTGATAAGCTTTGTAGTTAAGAAATTGGTTGAATTCTGGGAAAAGTTTGTAAAAAAAAAGTAGAATTGCATATTAAAGCGACACCAGAGTGTTGTATTTAGGAGAAAATGTCAATAAAAATGGAAATGAGAGAGAAAAAAAGTGGTAACAGAGAAAGTTCGCGAAAAATGGTGCTCTGTACATTTAAAGTGAATTGTAAAAAGTAAAATTATTTGTTTTAGAACACTCGAATGCATATTTAAACAAAAATCAGGGCGATTATTGAATGGAACACTATTCATAATATCTCATTAGACAAATAAATTATAAGCGAATATGTAGAAAAAAGAGGAAACTTCTGCCTTCAATTATTATTTACTAAGAAAAATTTATAAACCTTAATGGAAATATTCAGTTATTTCGCGATTTCTTATAAAAATCGAAAAAACATCCAGAAAATTGACAAAAGTAATTGAATCGGTGAATAAAGGATTCTGTAAAAGAAGAGGCAATTGAGTTTTACAAAATAAAGGGAAAAGTACTCTGGAAAAAAGTTGAAAAAATTCGCTTCAGTGCTTTTTATCGAAGATTTATATAAGTCTGAATTAAGATTACTTTATAATATCACCATAGGATGCAAGTATATAAACGATAATCCCAAAAGAAAGAACATTATAAGGTAAAGATGCTTTCCTGTCTTTTTGGAAGTTTAAAGACAGAAATTTTATTAAAAAGAAATATTCGAGTCTGAATAATAATGAGATATCTGGAAAACTTAATATAATGCTGCATTTGATTTTTAAACCAGAAATGTATTGTAATAAGAAAATATAATAAACGTATTTTGAGATAATTTCTTCAGTGTATGTGTGCATTTTCTTCCAAGAGTTTTAATAATTTATAAATTTCTAAGCAAATTGTACATATTTATGAAACAAAATTCATTTACCATATTTATGTTTTTAATATAATTTCAAAAATTATTTTTTTATATTGAAATAAATGGAACACGATTAGAAATGTTATACTTTTTAAAAATATATGCTTAGTGTGCATTGCCTTTTACTGCATAAAATATTTATCATTATCGAGAACCATAAATTTGTAAAACCTTTATATACAGTAAACAGTGAGAAGTACACATAATAGAATATTAAAAAACTATAATGTAAATAAAATGATCAAAAAACAAATATTTTTGCTCTGAAGATATTGTTTTAGTTTTAAAGAACTGTTTTTCTGATCATTATAATAGAATTTTATTTTTCGTAAGGTTTTACTTAGTTAATACACTGTTCTAGTTTGATAGATTACCTTATTAACTTCCCACTACATAGCAACCAGGAGGCATTGAAGATGGCAGTAATTCAGAACCACGTTAAAATAACGAGAACTAAACCTGAACTGGCACCCTACGCTAATGTGGGTGCTTGAACCTCGATAAATCTTCCATTCATCAATACTGTGGAACTTATCTGACTAAAATTGTAAATTTTTTTTAGCTTACAAGATAAAAATAACTATATATAAAAATTTATATATTTTATTTTATAGCTTTTTATAGTCATCTTATTAGCTTTATAAAAATAGCAAGTTTCTTATTTTTCATTCATTAGAACAAAAACTACAGATGTTTTAGTAAAAGCAGATGCCACTATTTTAAGCAGGATGTAATACTTTAAAATGCATTTTACTCGGAATATTTCTTTTTTGTAAATGCTCAAACGGAACAGTTATTGCTCAAAAAGTTTGGAAAAAAATTAACTGAAATTTTTTGGGTATATTCTGCATGAAGTACATTCTGTTGGGTATATTTTCTGGGTAGAAATGTTTTAACCATCAGATTTATCAATCACTGTCTTATTTAAAAAATTACAGTCCCTTATGTGAATATGATCACTGCTTTTTAAGCAATTCCATGTAATAACTAAGATAAAGTGCTGCAGTATCTCTTATCTTGAAGGTCATTTCAGAAATGAATAGCAAAGTAACACATTAAAATTGAAAAATTGAACACAAAACCTTTTGTACAGATAGGCACCGTTTATGTAATTTTTGTACCTTTTTACCAATTGTTTTGCAATTTTAGTAAAAATAATTTCTATTTATTTTCTTAATTTTAAACGTATTCTTTCTTAAAATGTACTTAAATTAATCTAAAAATCACAAAAACAATCTCCATATCTCCATCTTTTAAAAAAATTAGTTGTCGCAAGTATTCGGATACCTTAATGATACTAGGACGCGATCCAATGACTCGAAGGAAGAAATGCCTGCTGTGAGTTCCCATTCATAATCCCTCTGCTACCATTGTCATAAAATGTTAAGGCAATGTAATGTTATCACACAAAAACATCTCTAAAATTATCAAAGTCCAATCTCAGTGAGTGTTTATTGCATCGCACTAAGTTAACACTAGAACTATTGGTAATGGACTACGTAATTTTGCACCTCTGTGAACTGACAAGGATGACACCTGATCTAGTACCTAACTCTCCTAAATTCTACATCGTACCAACATGAAGCCCTTAAACCCGGGGTGGGCATTACGTCGATCGCGATCGACCGGTGGACCGCCAAGACAATTTGTAGTGACCGCTTGAAGATAAGCCGATGGTAATTGTATACGGAAATATTCAAAATTGGCCGACAGTACGCAGACTAAGTCTTCTACTGACTATAATTACGAAAACTAACTTTAGATGGAAATGTTTTATTTTTTAATGCATTTTGAATTGTTTGGTAATAAATGCATCAGTAGATATTATTATATTTGTGGCTATTATTATTATGTTTTTGTATTTTGCATTTTGCTTTAAACGCGGTTTCAAAAAAGTGAGTTTTTCATTTCATTTACGTGGGTAAGTAAATATTCCGTGTTTATTATTAAGTTATAATAAATATTGTTGAGTTTTTCCTTACCTCACCACACCAACGACCCTGGGCAGGGGCGCATTCGTGAATTTTTCATGGGGGTGCGGTGCGGTGGTCCAGGGTCGAATGTGTCTACCATACTTATATCCTACCCCAATATATATACGCTGCCAAATATAATTTTTTTCATTTTGTAGATTGTCGGGAACAATGAAATAAATTATTGAATACATAATTAGCATTAATTAATAAAAAACTATCAAAAACGAATACATAATCAAATTTTATTTACGATATACATGGGATTATAATCGATCGAAAAAAATAATGTGCTATGCAGGAGGGTCCGGACCTGTGGATCTCCCCCCCCCCCTTGTGTATGCACTGATACTGGGTGGAGCGCAACACCTTAAAAACATTAGAAGTAGCCCGTACCCTGGAAATGTCTGCCCACCCCTGCCTTAAACCATGACAGAATTAATGTGCATCAGCTTTTCTACAGGGTTAATCCGTCCCCGACCCGTGACTCGCCGGTCACGTGTTCGTGATCATGATCACTGTATCACCGCGGCCACACAGCTAAATCTGAGAACTACGAGACAAAAGCCATTACAATTTTAGCATGTTTAGTTTTATGAACTTGATTGTTTGGTATTTATTCATTTGAAAATAACACATGGAGTAAGAGCATAACAATTTCAACACGCGAGAGATTACCTTGGCAAACATTTTACACCACCAATATCTCACGTTTTTCTTTACGTGATTAATAATATTCAAATAAATTTTAATCACAAAACAAATTTAAAATTATTTCAATTATTATAAAATCTTACGTTGAGCAATTACATAAGTTTTCAATCTATTTATGGAATATCTAAAAATATTCCCATAGATTTTAAAGTCTGCGAAACACAAAGCAGTATGAATATTAATTATAGTAGATTATTGAAACTTTTGACAAAGTTAATCATTCCTCGAGTACTTAAGATAGTAGACAGGAAACAATCTTTATATTATATAAAAATCCTAGACAGAGTGATTATAATAACATTTTCTAATTTGTTTTGTTAAATAAAACATTTTTGTATCTATATTCGGAATTCATGTTATTGAAATTTCTCTTAATACATGTTAATAACTTCTTGCATTCAATCTGTTTATCAAAGCAAACGGGTTTTAAAATGGGGGAGGTATAAAAATAAGACCAATAACCTAGTCTAGTGAAAAACGGTCTTCAGAGTGTAACCAAGCATTAAAATTGTTTTATTGCATATTTTTTTGAAAAATAACAAACCGTTAATGGAAATACAAGATAAAAATTTTGTTTCTTAATGAGTTAACCTCCTTTCCCATAACAGTTTATTGTTATAAGCCCTCATTACTCGTTTGTGCGTTATTTAGCGAACTCAAGCATTATTATAAGCATTAAATTTCTCAGAGTACTTCTAAATGCGGAAATTATCTCTTGCAGAAAGTGGTTTTAAGAACCGTAAAAAAACAATAGTGCTCAAAATTTGCCCTCTAAAAACCAAAAGTGATATTAATCTTCGGACAATTCGAAACTAATGTGGCGAAGAAGAGGGGTATAATTAAAAAAGATAGGACTCGATGCTCTTCAATTTTTTTAAAGATATGCACAGAAGATATATTAAAGTAAAATTATTTTATTAAAAACAGCCGGCAAAAATTAAAATTCACTTATATTGTGGATTATCTAGCGTAAACAAGGACTGTTGAATGAAACAATGCAATGAAAAGCATAAACCATTTTTTGAAAATCTGTTTTTACGATTTGTAAATAGTACTCCAGTTTATTCTTTACACTGATTTAATTCCTTAAATGAATAATAGTTTTTACTGCATTGCTCATCAAAATGAATAACTTTCATGAAAACCGGTTCATGACTTTCAGTTTTTTTTCCTATTGCTGAGTAAAATAATAATTTTAATAATTAGGTCATGTAAAAATTGTATGTATCATTTAGTTTAAAAATGACTCAAGAATCATTTAAATTATTTTCTAAAGATAAATTTTGTTGTAGAAAATGTATGCAACAAAAAGCGTACAAATTTTATTATATTTATTTAAGTAGAGATAAGAATTCAGGACGATATCTTCTTACATTTGCTTTTAGTAACTTTTAAGGAAACTTCGTCACCAATTTAATCTAAACTTTGTTGTTTTAAAGCAAACTGAAACAGTTTAAGTCATCATCATGACGATATTTGTGTTATTATGATTCATTAACAATATACAATTATAAATAGATGACAAACAATATATTACAAATAGATGCTGAGTGTTATCTACACTGATGTTGATAATACCGTAATAAATAGTCGTATTGAAGAAATAATTCAAACTCTTAACAATGAAACAAGTGAAAGTTTTATACTGACATATTCATTTAAACCAGGGGTGGGCAAACTTTTACATGACACGGTCTACATCTAATTTTTTCAAGGTGTTGCGGTCCACTCTGTGGCGTAAGTGTGATAAAAAAAAAGCTCAACAATATTTATATTATAACAATAATAAAAACAGAATATGTACTTACCTACAAATCTACAGTAAAAAACTTACACTTTTAAAACTGTGTTTTAAGCAAAACGCAAAACAGAAACATAATACTTATACCCACGAATTTAATATTAAATGATGCATTTATTATCAAACAATTCAAAATACATCAAAAATAAATCATTTTGATTTATAGTTAGTTCTCGTAGTTAACGTCTCAGTAGAAGAATTAGTCTGCATACTATCCGTACCAATCGTGAATATCTCGGAATATAATTACTAACTGTTAATCTTGCAATGGATTCTAAGTGGTCGTCTGTGAAACGGGAATGATACGTTGTTTTAATTATGTCTGCCGTTGAAAATGTAGATTTACATAGGCAGGTAGAGCGAAAGAACGATGTTAAATGGATTGCAGCTTTTTTAAATTAGGATACCTTACTTCGTCCATTAAATTCCAAAAGTTATTCTTCTAAAATTGCGTCCTTTTGAAGAGGAAAAAATTTTGTGTTTCAAGAGAGATAAAGAGAATATTTAACACATATTTCTCTTTCCACTATTTTTCTTTGTCGAGCTTGTCTTGCAGTGTATAAGCAGTCATGACTTCAGACACCGTACCTCTAGAAACATCTACATACTGGGATGTTTCGGTCACACTTGCTCCAGCTAGACGGGTTCTCACAATTTGACCTCTTTGAAAATCTGAGAGATCCAACATTTTATAATTTAAAAAAAATAAATCCAAGTCTTACATAACTCCAATAAAGCAAAAACGAATAATATCAGAATATATACATTTCTATTAATGAAAAAAAATCTTGTAGCTATTATTATACTTTAATGCTTACGAAGTGCATTCAGAAATATCACTTTTACTCACAGGTGTTTCCAGTATTTTGATAAACCTCCTGTGTTTCTTTTAGTATGCACGACTAAGATCTTATGTGAAGGTGGTCACCCCAAAATGTCTTGGCGGTCCACCTGTCGATCGCGATCGACTTAATGCCCATCCCGGATTTAAACCATAATTTGTTTGAAGTATTCAATTTCAAACACATTTTTTAAATGCATTATAAAATTTTATTAGAGACTAAATAAGGCTTTAGAATAATTAAATAATGCTTAATTTCTATTTAATCTATTTTACTTGATATAGCAATGTTGCAAATTTTTCACACGTATGTTGTTCAAAGGAATCTGCATTTAAATTGCAGCCGGACCTGAGATCACTCTCAGTCTTGTTCAATACACTTACTGAATTGTAATAATATTCAAACAGACATAAAAATATATTGAGTCAATCATTACAAAAGAATTATTGAAGTTATTTGGATCCTAAAAATATTCTTTCTTAATAATTTTTAACCTTTTTTTGAGCCCAAATATAAAATATAAATATTCAGCAATAGATAATTTTGGAGCTTTATAATGCTAAAAACGTGACTAAATTTCTTTGCAATAATACTTGGTGTGAAAAGGAGGAAATAAAGAACAAAATTTATTTCAGGAAGTGAACTTTAACACTTATTAACGCATAAATATTTTTTAGTATCCTCTGTAATGTCTGAAATTAGTTTATCTGAAAAGAAAAACACACTCAAATTCTTTTGGACCTGCTTCCAAAACCTTTGTAGACTCCCACAAGCATTATTTTCCCGTGAAAATCAATTATTTGTGTGGCATCATATGAAAAACAAAGAACAGTAATCGCTTGCTAGTAAAAATATATTCTGATCTGGTTTGATTATCTGTTTACTTTTGATTCGTTCAATTAATAAATTAACTATAATTTTCACCCCATTTAATGGCTACTTTTTAAAGAAAAAAAATATTCTAAAAATTTGAAATAACTGTATCGTGAGGTCATATTATTTTATTTAAGAAAGATACATTTTCAATGAAAGCATTTAAATTCGATTTGAATTACCTCTAAAATTTATAAGTGTAGTACCTATCATAAGAAAAAAAATCTACATAGCCTTGAAATAATTTCTTAATAATTGTGTTTGTATTTTAAATTTTTATTTTTGATCTCTAGTGCTGATTCTTATTTGATTTTTCCCGTATAATTTATTGCATACTTTAGCAGATTTGAGTCGCTTATATATGAGTGGGATAGTTTCTTTGCTTTAACTAAAGCAGATTATATATACAATATTACAAAACAATCAGCATGTTTCTAATGAAATTACGATACAGTGAAGGTATATAATATTTTTTCAACTATTTTCAAAAACATATTCCATTTATAGAACAGATAATTACAAAAAAGTTTATGCACTTTGTTTTTTGTTTTGCATAAATTAATTAATAAATACATTTAATAATCTACGTAGAAAATTAAAAATATAAATTAAGTATACATAATTTACTTCAAAATGCATTCTTATTGCGTAAATAATATGAAATTCGAAGAAGAAACATCGCAATTATTAGAATATTTTTAGTTCCTAAATGAAATCAGATGCAATTTAAGAAAAGTTCCTGCGTTGAAAAAACCACGTATTAATTATTTTTCTTTTCTATGCATAAAACATTAATGAAATATAGTTATTTCAGGTAATATATTTCCACGTAAGTTTTTTTTCCTGTTAAAACGTTAACATATTTGACAAAACTATATGTATTATAATAATCGAAACTTAGTATGAACATAAATTTAAACCGATATTTCATATTAGCATTTATATTTACGGAGAACAAAGTAATATTGATATTTGAAATAAGAAAAACTCTCATTTTGTTTGAAAAGCTTTTAGCGTACTCTTTTCTTTAAAATATTGTAATAAATATTACATTGAAAATAAACCCTTCCATTGAATTTTACATTTGAACTTCACTGATTAAATATAAGAATTTTTTTTAAAAAAGTATGTTCATTCAAAAGCAATAACAATTATAAAATAATTTATTTATAAAACTTAAATTTGAATTTTAAAAAAAAGTATTAAATATTTTGAAATTTAAATGAACAGCAGTTACACGAGTATAGCATGTACTTCTTAAATATATTGTTAAGTAATCAATATACTGCAAATTAATTTTATAAACATATGTAATATTCAGAGCTTCTAGTCTTTTCTCTTTTATTATAATCCTATCCAACATGTATTTTAAAAACTGTAAGAACAATTTATTAACTCTGTGATTCACATGGTTCATTTCTTCAATCTGTAATCCTCCAAATTTCAGTAAAAATATAAGAGGAGTGTAACATATTCTTTACTGTATAAATTTTTTTAAAAAAATGGAAAACATTTACCACGCAAAAAGAAAAAAAAAACATGATTTTGTAGTTAAAATTTCATTTAAGATTCATTTATTAAGTGTATGGTATAAAAGTGCAAATTTTTTATTAATTAATCTTTCAATATCATCAATCTCATTTAAAAGCAACTGAATTTTCTTTTATTATTTTCATTTCAGAAATTTAAAGAATTAATTTTAAAATTAAACCTCATTGTGATATAAAAAAAAACCCTAAGCACACTATTCTTTTTTGTGTGATATTTTATGGCAAATATTATTGATTATTGCTGTGTTAGAAATTATATTCTTGTACTTTATATTTTTTTTCTATGGTCATTTTAACATTTGTTTTCAAAATTGAATCAAAGCATATTATATAAGTGAATATTTATTTAGGCCATAATCATGCTTCCATCTTTTAAAATACATTTATTTCATTATCATTTTACACAATACATTAAATAGTAAGTCTGGTTGCGAAAAATGAGTAGAGAGTTTGCATGTAATAATAATAATAATAATAATTGGAAGAGAAAATTCCAAATAAAGTATGATTCGAATTACGTCTAAATTAAAAAATATTTCTAGTGACAAAACTAGGATAAATAACGCGAAAGAAACCATACAATACAACTTCAACATTATTATAATAAAAAAAAATAGAATATATAATAATATAGCTAATTCATGTGGATTTTTGCATTCGTGAGTTCCATTCTTATGAAAACAAACGATTTACAACAAAAGGAATTGAATGAATGAGTACAAAACTAAAAAAAAACCCGAATTAAATAAATAAAATGAAAGACGATAAATAAAAATTAAGTCACGAGAAAGTCATCATCGTAGCACGTTCGCAACAAATATTCAGTTAAAAAGAATATTACACAGGTTTCGTAAAGTAAGTCATATAAAACAAGGATTTTAAATGTTATGATTTGGAATCTGAAAAAAAGGATGTGTTGCCAGTTTAGGATGAGCATTCATCACTAAAATCAAGTTCACTGCCAATTGCCCGATTTGTGTTTGATTAGTGTTCGATGGTGCAAATAATGATTTTAAAATGGAATAAACTTTTTAATTCAAACTAGGACTGATAAACACGTATTTACACATAAATTATTCAACAAAATCTTTTCATTTTAAATTAATAAGAATCAAATAAAGCAATATCTTTTTAAATTACTGCAAACTCCAGCGTATAACATGCATCTATAATTTCAAGCTGCAATTTTTGATATTGTTAGAAGTATTCGCCATATAACGCGCGCCCACATCTTTACGAAGTAACGTGAAACGTACGTGCGAAATGCTTTTATGTTTTGCAGTCATTTATTCCAGGTAATATCCGAAGCTTTAGAAAAAAAATATTTCAAATTACTTCTAAACTACAACTTTTAAGTTCATAAGGAGAGAGTATTTATTTTAAATAAACAGTACTTCGATATATGTAGAAGTCTAATTTTTTTTCTAAGCTCATCCCTATATTTTATTTTTAAAGCACTCATGTTTTAACACGACGTATAACGCGAACCCGTTAATTTCGTTCTTATTTTTGCGTTAAAACTGCGCGCTATACGCCGAATTTTACGGTGTATGTTATACATATATCAAAATCAAATTCAATTAATGAAATGAATAGTTTTTTTTATTTATCTATAGTAACCTCTTCGCGAGTCCAGATGACGGGTAAAGAGCCAAGGTTAACAATCAGTGCAAGTTATCGCTTTTTTTCAGTTACTTTTTTCACACCAATAGACCTAGTCGTCTTACAATGCAATTTTAATAAAATCAAAAAATATATATACACACTAATGGACAAAAAAATTAGCGCACCAAGAAGGAGTCGTCAAAATGAAACGAAATTTTACATACGTAATGACTACTTTGATATAAGTAAATGATTAGAAAAAATCAAAGAAAAAGGATCTATTATTTCAGAGACAAAGGCAAAAGAACGGAGGATTTAATACCTTGTTGAACCCCTTCTAACGCGAATGCACAATGCGATACGATCGGAAATTGAGGTATACAAGTTCTGTATGATGTCTTGAGACATTTCGTTCCATATTTGCTGTAACCTTGCCTCCAGTTCGTCCAAACTTATGGGATGCCCAACTAGCCATCCCAAATGATCTCAGATATGCTCGATTGGAGACAAATTTGAGGATCGGGCAGATCAAGGAAGGGTAGTAACAGTACGGAGACAGTCTTGTGTTACCCTTGCCGTGTGAAGCCGAGCATTGTCTTGTTGAAAAATGGCTCTTGGAGCCCTTGCATGAGTGGCAACACATGTGGTTGCAGGATGCCATGGACATACCGCTGGGCTGTCATGGTGCCATGGATCAGTACTAGTGGTGACCGTGTATTGTAGGCAATGGCACCCCATACCATCACACCAGCTGCAGGAGCGATGTGTCGCTCTAAATCAAAGCCACAATTGAGGCGTTCACCATGGGGTGTCCACACTCGAACACGATTGTCCTCACTGCTGAGATTGAATCTGGATTCGTCTCTAAAGACGACCTTGTTCCATTCCGCTGTAGTCCAGTTTCCTCCTGCACGGTAACACTCCAAAGGGTGGCGTCAATGAATGGGCGTCATGGGCAGTACACGTAATTGGTGCCATGATCCCAAACGTCCTTCCGCCAGGCGCCTTCGTATGGTTTGAGAAGACACAGGGATCCCTAGTAAAGGTGCTACCTGTGGCTGGATGGCGGCCGTTGAAGCAGTGTGCTGTACACGTGTATTTCTTACGATGTAGCTCTCTTCTCGACGACTGGTCCTTCGAGGTCGTTCTGAGCCTGGTCTTCATGTAAATAACATCTCTCGGATCCACTGGTTCCAACACCTCCTCACAACACAATCAGAGCGGCCTATTTGACGAGTTACTCGCCCAGCTGACCACCCATATTCCATCATGCCGCTAATTCTCCCCCTCTGGAACTCGACAGCTGTTCATACTGTCTCCGAAAACGGCGTAATGGCATGTCTACGTGAGCTTCCTTTGTAAACGATTCAGCACACTTTTACTATAAGAATTTATTAACACAAGCTTCGGTTACCTGTTTTATTCTCCTCAGAGAATGACTTTAAACTACGTTAAACGTCCTCTACTGGCTATACGTAATGCGCAATCACGCTGCATTTTTTAACCATTTGCATATCTCCCCGACATGTACCTTCATGCTAAGTTTCGTTATTATCCCACAATTATTTCTTGATGCGCTAATTTTTTTTGTCCATGAGTGAATATTTACTATAAGAAGTTATTTCAAAATTTATTATTCAAGTTGTCGCTGTATATTTTCATTGCCTCGCTCATTTTTATTAACATTATATTTTTAGCTTATTTTTATTTATTTCCTGAACAATTTTTATGAATGCTATTAAGTGGCCGCGGTAACTTAAATTTCAAGTTCGCTGGCATATCATGAGTTCCATCTCAGTACCACTAACGACCCATCGTGTAGGGGAGCAATGCCCGTTAAATCTGTCGAAAGCTCAATCGTCGTTGGTGTGGTAGTTAAGAGAGGGTGTGCCAGCTTAGGTGTCGTCCTCATCACTTGACCATGGTTCAAAATTACGAGGTCCGTCTCCAAAAGCCCTCGTGCAGCTGAACAGTTTGACGTTAATATTTACTCACTCGTCAATGCTATTAAAACAAAATAAAGGGAAAAATACTTTTCCAATGAATTTTAAGTATTTCCAGGCATATTTCTCATAGTTCTCAAAAGCATGCTAATTCTTTTCAAAATATCCTGTATAATTTTATTTATTTATTTGGCTGTCCCTATGTAAATTGCCTTTATTTCATTTTGCGAATTTGAATTTTACTTAACACTGTTCAGTGAAAAGCTGATAAATGCTACACATTACATACGACTGCTTTTAAAGATTATTTGAAAAGGCGCTTTGTGGAAACCGTGAATCCATCTTTGTCACTAAGTAATGATTTGAAACTATATAGCTTTTAGTTAAAGGTCATCTCGGAACTATGACGCGGCACAAATTCAATGTCAACACTCTAAACATAATGTATAATTCCACTAAATATGTCTATGTGTAATAATTTGTACTCTACAGGATCATCTGCTCTCAAGTTTCTTATTAAAACTATTACGATAGGGGTGGAGTAAATAGTTTAACCGCTTGCCTTATTATCCCGAGTTATCTCAGATTCGTATATATTGCAGTAAATTATTATCCCGAGAAAACTCGGGAAAAGAAGAATTTGTCAGTGCAATTTGTTTTATAACGATTTTACTTGACCTGTAGGAAATGGAAGGAAATATTCAGCTTTGACTAGCAGTTTGCCAAGTTTTATTGATTTTGCGGTTCTTTAGGCGGGACTGGTCACGTGTTTTCCCTATTACGTTGGCTTGTGGATTATTAATGTATAAAGTTGGATAGTTACGCTGAAAAAAAAGTTAAATAATGGTGATGATGCAAGGTATTAAAAGCGATGATTTTTCAGATAGTGATTACAAAGAGGTGAACATTGAAAATAGTGGAAATAATTCTTCTGTATGAAGCGTTATTGAAGACGATTTTTTATAGCTTTATTGAACCAGTGTACTCTGTGAACCTGTAAAAGAGATTCCAGAGGTAAGCCAGTAAGAAAAGTGACGAGATACCAGTGTACAGAAGGGCCGGTATCCCTTTGTGTTGTACCTTGTTTCAAAAACTATCATAAAAAAGCCAATATTTAACATTTTTCCATTCGCCCGTGATAACTCGGTACAGTATACTAATATTAAAACTAAATGCTTTTACATTAGAAAAACTTTAAAAATTCAACTTGAAACCTACGTATTTTGTTTTGTTTCATTTCTTTATTTAATAACAAAATAAAAAATGTGATAATTTTTCGCAATTTTTTTCAAAAAAATTTGTAAGGGAAGCGGTTAACACAGAACTGTTTCCAGTGTTATTCTAGCTGCATTACAAAAGCATTGTATAACGTAAAGAAACCAATAAGTAATTTGCAATAATAAGTGACTTGGATAATGAGGATGTTTTTTTTTAAATAAATTATCCACCCATAATTATGGAGTACTGTCAGCAAAATAAAAACTAGTTCGTGCACATTTACCAACCTTCTATATTTTCTAGAGTTCGACTTTTTATTGAAGAGTTTAGCTTTTTCCATTAACTTCAATATATTTTTCCTTTTGTACCAGTAGAATAACATAATTCATATTCAACTTTTTTAAAATTTTATTTCCTTATTAAGAGCTTATCTAGTAGCATACGTTTCTTTTTTTATGAATTCTTTAATGTGGATTAAATCTTGACAATATATTAAAATAAAGGTGAAAATAGAAATAAACGCAAAAAATACAATTTCTGTGAAATAAAAAAAGTTTTGATATATAATTATAAATATAATTTGATACATAATCTTGATGTATTTACTGGCACTAAAAATGGATTTAATTCTAAAAAAACATGGAAGTGTCAGAAATAAATTTAATGTATCGTTCTTTTGTTTTAGTTCATTTTGCTTAGTGATCATTACTAAAAGAAAAAAAATGTGGTTATGAGAACTATCAGTATATTGAGTCTTACCTATATTTAAAATGGAAAAGAAGCATTTTTAAACATCCAATTATATTTCGCCTTTTGTCATTTCACGTTTATTAGAATCTGATTGTTTTGTGATGTTTTGCAAGATAAATGCCTTTTCATTTTCCCTTAGTGGATACTTCTTTCGAAGCCATCAACTTTTCTTTCAATGAATTTCTTTGGATTCTTCTTCAAGGGTAAATTTCTTTAAAGACGGATTGCGTGAGGTTAAGAGTGTGTTTATACATAAAAAATTCCCCTTCTTAGAGCATAAGAAATAAAAACTGAAATTCACCTAGCATGTTTCGTTCGCTGTGTAGAGATAAGCAAAAAGTGGGTTTTGTGGAAATCGGCTTCGAAGGGGATTGTGGGGACTTTACGAGGCATCTTTGAAAAAAAAAATTTTAAAAAACCCTGTTTCTGAAGTATTAGACTTAACGATTTGAAATTTGTTATGTATGGTTTTATGCTTACAGATCTGCAAACGGGTTTTACGAAATCTGGTCTGAAAGGTGATTACAAAGGCAATTTAGATTAAAAGAAATATCGCGTTTTTGAAATAGTAGACTCACAGACTCAAAATTTGGTAAGCGTGTATCTTTTGTTGAGTAGGGAGCCACTGTGAATCTTGAATCTTAAATGTATTATTCTTTTTTAGTAGAAATCCACTCTATGGGCGGATTTCCGGAAGTGTAAAAGTGATAATTATGCTTCAGTTTTAGAAATTTAAATCTTGTCATTTTAAAATGACAAGGTGAAGACTAGGTGAATATCATCCATTGCATTTGAAAGTCAATGCTGTGACTTAGATCCCTTTCTCTCTCAGTGATTAGTAAATTCTACAAAACCGTACAACATGGATGGATAAACGCTTGTATATACGTAAAATTAAAGATTCTTTTATTCTTGTGACGTTCAAGCAGCATGAATCGTATTTATTTATGCATATTCTTTATAGGAAGTACTTTACACAAGAAGGCATTTGTAAAACAAATGCAGAAACGACAAGTCGAGGATGTAAGAGCGAATGTTATGATGGATAAAAACGTTTTCTTCAGTCCAAAAGCACTAAGCTAGTTGTATACTCTCAAACTATAATACTATTTGATTTTAATCTCTTCCCGCCAAATGTTTGGATACAATGAGAGATGCATATTTTAAGCCAGCTCGAACTTTTTCAGTAACCAAAGTTACAATTTAAATTTTATTCCTTTTAGTTGGGTAAATAAACTGATTTATGTATCATGTGATGCCTTAAAACGTTCAAGATCCAAATGATTTAAAGAATTTCCTTGTCTTGAGAATTACCACTGCAGCCGCGTAAGCATGCAGAAATTTTGAAATTTAAACAATCTATCTATACAGACTATTCTGTTTATATTAAGAATTTATTATATAAATTGTGCTCAAATGTTACAAAAGTAATTTTTATTCACAGATATGACGAATTTCATCGTAGGGGTGCAATTATGGCGAGTAAGCAAATTACGAGATTATTTTCAGTTGGAGGCTTAAGCTAAATCGTAAATGGGGACTTATCATGCAGTTGCCAGTCAGCATGTTGAAATACTAAATCCAATCAAGCTTTATAACGAGAGATATTAAACATCTTATTATAAAGAGAAATACTTATATTGATCTTGGCATTGTGTTAAAAGAAGACAGTCGAAAGCAAGTATAAATATTTTTTAATTATTATTTATACATGCTCATTAGTTAATTTCATGTTATGCAAAATTTTTTTAACTACGTATGTATTGATAAAAATTAATAAAATCATCTGATTAAAGAAATTTCTTATTTTAGTGACAAAGCATATTTTGAAAATTCCAACGTGTTATATATATATAATATATACATATATATATATATATAATGAAAATTTCTCTACAAGAGAGAGATGAATTAATATGATTAATACTTAAAAGAATAGCAATTGCTAGATAACCAGACAACAGAATTTAAAAGGAGATATGAAAAATTGAAATAACAGAGTAAAATATAAAAGAATGGATGCTACAGTATTATCAACATTGCTGACTTAGGGCAGCTTGTATACAAAAAAATTCCTCTTAAAAAATTTCTCTGTATAAAAGTGGGGTTGGACATGCTTTTTGACCAGCCAACCTTCCCCTTTCTGTTAATAATACTAGTAAAAACAATTGGAAATAATATATAT
Source organism: Trichonephila clavata (assembly GCA_019973975.1). NCBI lineage: Eukaryota > Metazoa > Arthropoda > Arachnida > Araneae > Nephilidae > Trichonephila > Trichonephila clavata. Next base: position 42,069 of record BMAO01028513.1, on the reverse strand, counting down.
ATATATATATATATATAAATATATATAATTAAGCAAATATTCGAAATCATATGAATCCAGAGTACGATATCCCATTTCAAAATATCTATGGCGAATAAAAATAATGAAGATCAACGTTTTCAAGTGAAATTTTAACAGCAAATTTCCACAGCCATATTTCAACAGGATAATGCGCGACCACACGTGACACGCATTGTCCAAAAGTTCTTCGTCAATCACCAGATTAAATTGCTTCCCTAGCCAGCTCCCTCTCCTGATCTTTCACCGATAGAAAACATGTGGTCAATGGTTGCTGAACGATTGACCCAGATTACACCCCCATCTACCACACCAGATCAACTTTGGCAACGTGTTGAAGCTGCTTGTTCTGCTGTACCCCAAGAACACGTCCAAAGTCTCTTTGAATCAATGCCGATGTGTGTGGCAGCGGGGATTTCCAATAATGATGGATACTCTGGCTACTGATTCTGGCAGGAACCACACTTCACAGAAGTCTATAAATTTAATCATTTGATACTTGGTCAACATGTTATCTACAAAATAAATTTTGTTGTGCTATCTCTTGTCTTTTTTGGTGTTGCATTTACGGTGGCCTAGTAGTGTATATATGTATGTGTGTGTGTGTGTGTGTGTGTGTGTGTGTGTGGTGTGTGTGTATACTTTCAAGCACTTTATTAGTATCATTCTATGCAGAATTTTGTTTTTTAACTCTTAAAACATTCTACCATTTAAGTGTTTTAAAGCTTTCAGGATTACTTACAAATTTTACCAGGTTTCTTACTCAACTGATTAAGCTCTTTATAGAAATTAATGTAGTCAATTTCCATATTAAGTAACATTTTGTAAAAATAATAAACAGAGTAAGTGAATAGTAAATGTTTAAGAGAAAATAAATACATATGGATATGAATGTTTAAATATCAATATTGCATTCAATAAACATGATTTGGTTTTAGAATCCAATCCAAGTTACAGTTAATTCCTCCTTTATTTTTAAAAAAAATTCGTTAATCTTAGGTAGGCCAATTTAAACTAGCAGCGGGTATTCCTTCCTCCTTGTTTTTCTTCCTTTCAGTTAGGATTTTAGTTGATTTACTTATTCGAGAACCTCGCACTTTCAATGAAAAAAACCGTGATATTCTCTGAATTGCCAGAAAAATTGGTAGACCATATTAATATCTTGTCGATTCTCCCCCTCCGAGCACGCAGAAGTGCGTTAACATAATGAAGCATGGATTCAACTAATTTGTGAAGGTATACGATAGACATTTTACACCGGGATTCCGGGAGGGGAGTCAACAAAAACATGGGAGGGCAAGATGATACAGATCTCCTAATGACAGAACGTTGCAAGAAATCCCAGAAATGCTCGATAATGTTTATGTGGATGATCGAATTAGGTTGCCAAGAGAGAGTGCGAAACTCAGAAGAGTGCTAGTCTAGTGACTGCGGTGCTGTGGCATAGCGAATTATTCTGTTGGAATTGCCAAGTCCTTCGGAAAGCCCATGAGGCTTGAATTGATACAGGGGGCTAGAAGGGATGTTCACGTACCACTGACCTGCAATAATCCAGTGTAGTAGTATGAACGGTTTTAATTCATGCCGACTGCACTAGCCCTATACTATCATCGAACCTCAATTAGCTTGAGCACTTCTTTGCATAAGGGTTCCATAGAGTCATAGGATTTCTGCACACCCGTAAATGACCATTCGCAGGATAAAATTGGAAACGTGACTCTCCAGACCAGATCTCGTTATTCCAGATTCTTAATGAGTTAAACGACGGCGTTGTGAGTCCAGGAAAGACACAGAGTTTTGTCCCGCTGAGTCAACACCGGTACACGCGGTCTGTGGCTGCGAAACCCCACATCAATTAGGGTACGTTGCACAGTGCGTACGTTGACACTTGGTGATGAGACTACATTCAAATTTGAAGCATTATGAGGAAGTATTGAAAGTCTATCTAGTGCCAGGGTGGGCATTAAGTCGATTGCGATCGACCAGTGGACCTCCAAGACATTTTGGGGAGACCACCTTCACTAAGACCTTATAATCATTTCATCTTACGAAAGTTCTGAAATATCGTATTTATTCGAATTTAAACCGCCCTCGATTCTAAGCCACGCCCCAAATTCTCAACAAGATTTTGTTAAAATTGAAAAATACTTTAAAATGGTTTATATCGATATACAATTTTACGAAATTAAAATAAATTTAAAAGAAAACTAATAAGAAGTGAATAATTAATTATTTTATCGGTATTATAAACTTTTAAATACATGCATGAAGCTGTAATTGTTCAAAACACCCCTCCAACCAATTTTTTTTCTCTTCGATTCTAAGCCATGCCCGATTTTCAGTAGCATTAACATTGGGAAAAAAGTGCGGCTTGGATTCGAGTAAATACGATATTTTAAAAAATACGGAGGAAAAAATCGAATCATAAGAAAAAGTTTCGTTGAATAGAAAATGCACTTCGCTATTTGGAGGTAATTTCACGAAGAAAATCGGAAAATATTCTTGGTTCCAGGAAAAAGTTCGCTAAATAGAGAAATTTGTAAAAAAGAGGTTCGTTAAATTACTATATTGGATACTTTCTGTAGCTCACTACACCTACGCCACTAGGTGGACCGCAACACCTTGAAAAAATTAGAAGTAGACCGTACCCTGGAAAAGTCTGCCCACCCCTGATCTAGTGTAACTGTTATTTCTGCCGTCGATGATCCCGATCTGTTGGAGATCTGAAGTTTTACTTTTAACCTGAAACATTCACGGTACACCCTTGAAAGGAAATCCGAATTCCATCGCTACTTCGGAAATGCTGTGACCCATCTCTCTTGTGCCCATCATTATTCCCCATTGAAAATCACTTACATCTTAATAATGAGACATTGTAACAGCAATTATGAATGTATAGGCTCCTCAGACATCTGCTGCCTTACATAAGTCTTGTTGACAGTATTGTGTTGCGCTGTGTGTGTGATTGATTGAATACCTTCATTATTTGCATATGATTCGTTATACCAGTTCTTATGGCTCCTTAGTGTATGGTAACTAGCATTTCTGTTCAAGAAGATTTCAAGTAATTTTAGGAGGAGTTGATTGTGATCGTAAATGGTTTGATAAAGAAGTATTAAATGACAGTGTCATCACCACCCATGAATTAGAAGCTCGTGATTTTATATATAAAATCGTTTTAGAAATGAAGACGGCTCGATACCTTCCGTGTGGCAGCTGTTGCTTACTTTCCATTGAAATCCTTGAGGTTGACTTTAAAAGTTCTAATTAGTATCTGCAGATCATTCATCCTATAGCACCTAATAAATAAACTGTGGTAAGTCTCAACTTTGCAAACTAATGAAAAGTGTTTTAATTACATCTAAATGAAATAACTCGAATTTTCAGAAAATATTTCAATGAATCTATTACATAAGTTAAAAGGAGCTAAATGAATTTATTTTCAAACATGTGCAAACTTTATATTATTCCTTCCAGAAATTTTCTCATAACAAAACACAGAGACGTAACCTGAGAAATGGTGTGAGAAAATATTGCAATCATATTACATTTGTAAAACACTTCAGTGAACCATGAATGCTAACTTTCTCCAAATTCTGAACAATCGCGGAAAATTCTATAAAGAAAGAATATTTCCTTTTGATAAAATGAGAACTATTATTTATTTGAAAGCGGAGAATACTTTTTATTAATAGATTGTGGTTTCAAAAATCCCTTTGATCCCCTGAAAAGTCCGGAAAACATATAACTCAAAAGGAATTTCTTCCAGCCTTCGAACTCTTAACAGTTTGTTGCCTTTCAAAGGTAATTTATTCTAGATTTATTGGATAAAACTTCGTAAGACCTATGATATTATTGGGCTTATGTCGAAAGGATTTCAAAAGATTTATTCAAATAAGTAACGATATTTATTTACTCAATCAGGAATGGAATTGATGCGATTTCACTTCGTTTTCTCAGTAAAATAACGTAGTGTTAAATTCATCTTTAGTAAGATAAATATTTTGGATAAAAAACAAACTGCATTTTAGAAATTGAATGAGTTTGCAAATATATATATGTGTGTGCGTGTAAGCTTGTATGTGTGTATGTGTGCATGTATGTGTGTGCATGTTTGCGTGTATGTGTGTGCGTGTTTGCGTGTGTGTGTGTGAGTAGCACTAAATCTATGCAAAGAAAAGCGGCTTCACCAGAATTTTTACATTTAAGAAATCTAAACAGGAGAAAATTGTGAATTTATTTTCTTAATGCATGTAATAATCATAATCGATCGCCAAAAAAGAAATAGGTTAGAACAAATGCATGTATTTCACCACATGATAGTGAATCCTTTCAAAATATTGTTAAATATATAACTTTCCTCCATTCTACTCTTTAGAGAGCACTGGTGTAGATAGTCTTGAGTGGACCTTGTATCAAAATTTCTTGGAAAATTTTTTTGTAGTACGGGGCTTAACATTTTACCTTTTGCTTACACATGTTGCGGCCTCTGTAGCGTGGAAAGGGGCGTATCATTTATACGGCTAATAACGTCTGTAGCTACACCTCTGTTAGATAGAGATGCTGTAAAGAATATAATTGAATCGAAAACAAGATCTTAGGAATCCTAACTCTAAACGATAAGAGATTTATTGTACTCATATCTGCCCAATTAAAACAAACTAATATTCTTTTTAAAGTTTTATTTATGCATTTTTCTATAATCATTGTCGACAAAAAAAAATCTAAAAAAAATTACCAAACTCTTAAGTTGATCGGTACCAGATGGTATAAAAAATAGGACTATTGGTACAAACTTCAGCTATTCTTTCTCAGATGAAATGGGCGAAAGTATCTTAAACGTAGTTCAGGGCTTAATTTTCTTACAGATAGCTGTTGATTTTGCTGGACAAGGATTTTAGCTAAAAGCTTTGTTGTGGGTTTCTGGGTTTTATAAAATAACACGTTCGCATTTGTAAGCTTTGGAAAAGGAATTGTGGAAAAATTAGTTTTCAGCATTATAGTTTTGCTTGAAGAAATAGTCCAAAATTTGCAACCCTTTTGTATTTTCGAAGATCAAGCAGGTGCAGGTTATCAACAAAAAATACCTGATTGAGTTGTCAAAAATCACGGTTTTAAGAACATTTATAATATACTGACCAGTAACAATTTATCCTCCCCTAGTATTTAAAGAAATTATTTTTTGTCTGATTATCAAAGAAGTGAACTCCGTTCTTATATTTAATGTATAACGTAATTCAAATGGGCACTCGTTTTGTTATTTTCAATCACCTTTTTTCTTCTATTTCTATGTTCGATACACATTTGGTTCTTTTTTTAATATTGTCATTACCGAAACATTTCGTTTGTCATTCCATCAAAAAGCTTCGACTATGTTCATTGTAGAAGCTGCTACTTGAAGAGCCTCTTCAAATTTGACATTTTATTCATAAGTGGCATGAGGACTTCCTATGCTCCCAAACATTACCTATAGCTAAGAAGATTTTAATAATAAGATTTAATAATTATTTACTGAAAATTATGGGTTACTGTATAAAAGAGTAGCTTATTTTAGGATTTCTTAGTGATCTAATTCTTTTATATCTTTGGATTGTTATTTTTTTGCCCTTCTGGAGTTTGCATGACTTGACTTTCAGATGTTGTTTCCTTGGGATGTTGTTGAGGGCTGTATGCTCAGTTTTGCAATTTTATGTATCTTGGTAATGTACAATTTGATTTGGAAAACAATTTACTCCCTTTTCCTTCCTCATGTGTGACACGTGATGCATTCCTGTCTGACAGACTGTCAGCTTTAATAGAAAGTAGCAATGCTGGAAATGTAAGAAAAAAGAAAGGCTTTCATCTTTACTAACTGAGGGCAAATGTTAAACATCAGCGTCTTATTTTTGAATATCCAAGTAAAATGGATCTTTCGCATTATATTTTTCATAGTTTGTATGGATGCAGAAGTACGGAATATAAATTCAATAAATTTACTTATATATTTTTCATACAATTTGGAAATTTAAAAAAAGTTAGAACTTGAAATGCTCAAAATGTACAAAAAAAATCTGAAAGCTGTTGTTTTAAAAATTTAATAAAAAGCAGCCAATATTAGTTTAAAACTAGAAAAATACAAATATACTGAAAAATGACACTTTAAATAATATCTGTTGTTGTTGCTTATGCCGTCTGATCACGACAGTAATGTATAGTCAAAGCCCACGAAATTCATCGTGGCATGTTTCTAGTTGTATGCCTATCCTTAACCATAGCTTAGAGTACCATACAGGTGACAGTATGATTTGGCCTGGTTCCATCCCAATTTTTGAGGGCTAACATTCTGGAGAGGAAGGGCCTCCCACCTATCTTCCCTTTCCTCCAATCTCAGGAGAGGACTTTCGGCTCGACGGATATTTAGAATACCCCCTTCCCCTCCCCATGCCGCGAAGGCACTATACATTTACAAACATCCATGTCTTCTCCAGGATTTAAACCGAGGCCCTACGTCACAGAATTCAGCATCACTAACCAATATATCGGGTGGGTGGCTACAAAAATATTTTATTTGAATTAAAATATTTAAAGGAATAGATATAAAATACACTAATATACAGGGTTCTATTTTTAGAATAAGAAAATATGGATTAAAAAATTGTGAAGAATTCATTTTTGAGTACCCTAAAAATTGTCAAGAGATTCATCGTAACTATTCTTTTCAGTTTCATTTTAATTACATAAATAATGTGTTTAAGAGAGAGAGAGAGAGAGAACAAAAATATTATTATTCGTTAGTTTAAGATATATTTATACATTGATATTTGTATGAATATACATATAATGATATATGTTGCAAGTCTTTCCATTGAACTTTGTACTACTTAAAGTATTGAAACTAATCTTCATTAATATTTTTTTTCTAAATTAACTTAACTTTATATTGGAAAATATTAGCATTAACAGCCTTTCTGAAAGCATAGAGGTCGGTGACTCTAACTGCTGTGCCGTAGACACTGGGATCGAATCCTGGAGAAGGCATAGGTGTTTGTAAATGCATAATGCCACAGCGGCATGGAATCGTTCTAAATATACATCTTCTGGGTAGGTTGGTGGAATGAAAAGAGAGGAGGGAGGCCCCCTGACCAAGCCCAAGGGGTCTTCTCCCTCAAAATTTAGGAATAATAGAGCCAAAACTTAGTGTCGCCGGCATGGTGCTGAAAGCTGCGACTAATGCAGACGTAAGACTGGCCCCTGGCTACGAAGAGTTTTGTGGATCTCGATCTGTCTCCGTCGATCGAGTAGAATAACAAACAACACATGTATTTGGCCGTTGGGAGGCGTAGTTTGTTAGACACTGACCTTGTACGCCCAAGTTTGTGGGTTCGATCCCGGACAAGGTCGACGGATTTTCATGCAGCAAAAAATCGACAGCGTCCACGTCGTATGAGTATGCAGCATGTTAAATTTCTCTAGAGTGCCTGTTTGGCTTGAGATCTGTCGGCAAAGTTAAAATCCTGGTAGAATATCGCATCGTTAGAGCTCAATTGTCTCCCTCTGGGGAGGAAACTGGGTATGAAAATTAAATTGTGGCAATTGGTAGGCACTATACACTAAAAGGTGATATCAGCTCCCTTGTGAATGTACCAAGTCTGCTATAGAAGCTACGAATTCTCAGACTCATTTCAAAGTAAAAATATAGTAATATTTCTACATTATAAAATAAGTAAGGATTCTATTATATTTTATGTAAATATAAGTGTCATATTTTGTTAGATGATTAATCCTTTAAAACTGATTAACTTTAAAAAATATTTAAAATATCTTTCACAGTAATTTTCAAAATACAATTATTATTTTATTTTAATTATTAACGTTGATCTTTCCTTATAACAACTTTTACCTATTCCATTGCCTTAATAAATGTTTACAAGCAACATATTAGATAATTTGTATACGTAGAGTGGTTTGTAGCTTCCTTTATATGCGTTCCTTTTATATTTTATATTTTTCTGTATATAAACAAGCATCCTTCAAAGTGTTTATGCAGTTCTTCACGAAAAGTTTCGCTGGCATTCAAGAAAACACAAAGACGAGGTAACAGATTTCAACCAAACCAAGCAATTCTTTACGGAATCGTATAAGAACGACAATCAATATATATCTGGAAGTCAAATAAGGTATTATGTCGAGATAACTATCAGTGACTGGTCAATGCAGATAAACATTTTTCTTTATTATATTAAGTCGTTTATCTTGAAGTCTAATCTTAGAGAACAATTATTGATGGAATTGCAAACCATTTCTACAGCAAATTTCATCTGTTTATTTCTTCACTTCATTTTCATTTTATGATAGATTTTTATATTATTATTAAATCTGTATGAAGTATGAAATTTGTTTATGAAAAATTGCTTCTTATTTTAGTAGAAATCATTTATCTATAAATTCCTGATAAAGTTATTTTCCTTTCGCGACACCTTTTTCTCTGAATTATACATGTACCTGGGAGTAAAAAAATATAGTTGTGAAATAAATTTAATTTTTGTAGATGTAGCGAATATTTACGAAAATATAGTCATAATACAGGATATGATATAATTTCATCAAAAAGTGACCTAATTTTAGAAAAAAAAATTACCTTTTTTTGTAATATTATTTTTAAATTTCACAAAAAGACAGTCATAAAATGCAATGTTTTTAAAATATACTTAATTAATATCCATAGGAAATTAGTGCCCATTTAATGACAAAAATTCCTTTACCATGGAAATAATGGCAATTTCAATAGATTTTGAATAAAATTAATATAGAAATCTGTATTTAAGAAAAATAATATCAATAGTCCGGTAGTATTATTTTTGATGAATAAAAATTATACGCAATGCTTTAAATGAATTAAAAGCCTTTTACTTCTTAGAAATTAGATTTTTTCTATAAGCCGTTAAACCAATATTGTGCTCAGATTTCTCATCTTTAGTTCATGATAAGCTATTATGAAGAAAATATAATTTTGGTGTTAGCGATAAAAATGTGTTTTGCATTGTGTTTGAAATTGAATTTTTGCATTCCTAATTTTCAAATGAAAATTCTCAAATATTCTAAAGAACTTTGATTAGTTACGTAATAAACGAAAAATGTATTCGTCTTTTTCACAAAAAAAAGTAACTCCTTCCTTCTCGCTCCCGTTAAAATCACGGGGTGAATTTCCTCCCTCTATTTCTCGTGTCCGTGATATTTCCGGGCTGGAGTGTCGGAAAGAAACGCACTAAAAATATTAAAACTATCTATTTCTTTTGCCCGGAATCATGTTTATTTCTTACCAGATGCATACCAGATTATTAGTAACATGTGTTAGAGATAGCTTTTTATTTTAAACTAGATGTTAGCACAATCAAACATATATAGTAGCGATATGTTTATGTAACTTTAGCTCAGTTACTTAGTTTCATTATTCATGAATAAACGTGGGTTGCATTATGTGATAATATATATATATATAAATATTGTATACATTATGGAGTTAGGAAGTGAATCGGATTGTAATTTAAATATGAATCGATCTGCGAGTGATTCTGAAATAACTGATTGTTTTGTAAGTTTGGTTAGTGAATCTGAGAGCAGTGATGATGGATCTGAAGTGTTACCAGTGATGTTGGCCTTTGCATCTCCTGCTTTGAAATTTATCTCTGAAGAAAAAAATTACGAATATGTTTTTGCATTTGCATAAGTGGTGTAATAAAATTCACCTTAAATGTTTAAATCACATTACTTTTTATTTGCTGGAAAACCAACATTCAGTCTGTCAATCGTGAACTCAACTCATACGAAAACAACGCAAAACTTATAAGAGCAGTATAAATTCATCATTTTATTTCTAGAGATTTCTATCAACAACTTTTTTGGCTCGTTGCCAAAGACAAGGCACCAAAGCAGCTCGTTCAAAACACTACATCTTGACGTCACAAATGAGTAATTGAATAACTCTACCGAGTGACCCTGACACCGTTCCCCCGAGAGTCATATTAGATCCGAAGATCAAATTTGGCTAAAACAACCTAAGGGTCACACATTACACACACAAAAAACCACTGTTTAGTCACTATCTTAAGATTTTACACTTACATAAAAACTCAACTTTAAATTTTACACAAATATACAACTTAACTTAATCATCTAACAATAGAGCAAAAAGAAATGTTTTAAAGTTACATTAATCTTATATCCTTCTTAAAGTTCTTATTTAACTACAATTTACATTTACAGTCTAGATAGCGCATCTGCATTAACTAGTTTAGATCCTTTTACATGACTTGATTCAATTCCATAGCGTTGAATGGCCGACGCCCACCGCTGTAATCTTGGACATTGGGGTGCAGCACTAGTAAGGAACACTAGGGGATTATGATCGGTTACTAAGAATATCTTTGCTCCAAATAGTAAAATTTCAAATATTTTCAGAGCCCAAATAATAGCATACACTTCCCTTTCAATTGTTGACCACTTTTGTTGGCTTGGATTCTATTTCTGGCTTCCGAAAGCTATGGAATGAATGTTGTCTTCTCTATCCTACTGACCTAGACAACTATGCATCCGTATGCAAGTAGTACGGTTTCTCTATGTCTGGGACTTGCAACTCTGTAATTCCACATAGTGCAGTCTCCAACTCCTTGAAAGCATTTTCAGCCTCCTTGCTTCCTGGAATCTCATTAGGGAATTTCTTTTTAGTGAGCTCCATGAATGGTAGAGCAGTTTTTGCAAAATTCTATGCTTCTTGAAAATTATCGCAAATCTGTTGCTGTTTCTTGAATTTTTCGGTGTTACTTCCATTCTTCTAATCATATTCTGTTATTGTTGGCTCCTGTTCTTCCTCTTCAGTATTTATATTATCATCTAACAATTTTTGGGGGAATTCTGATCTTAAGTTCATAGCGGCTGTAAATCTGGGATTGTATATTTTTTTTCTTGTTCTGATAATGCTTCATAAGTTTCAGTATCAAATATTATGTCAGCATTCAGTCCTTCCACAGTTACCACCACCGTTTTAATTACCGGCGTAATTAAAACGGTACGAATCCCGTTCGTTACCAAATCAATATCCACTTCTTTTAGTTCAGCCTTTAAACAATCACCAAATGCAGGTTGTGACTGATCTATACGCGGTTCTACTAACCCCTTGAGGACTCTTTAAGGAAAATATTTAATTCAACCAACTTTCACCGAAGGTAAGAAAACATGATTATGCAAATTAAGTTTATTATATAAATTCTGTATTCGCGAGTTTCGAGAGTTAGTGATGTGTGGATCAAGAGTTAGTGAAGGGAGGATCGTGAGTTAGTGATGTGTGGATCAAGAGTTAGTGAAGGGAGGATTGTGAGTTATTGGTGTGAATCTAATATTATTAAAGTGAGAATTGAAGATATCCGAAGTGAGGATCACTTGGATGTGAGCTGATCAAGATATATATTAGTGTTCAAGGCCTCAACTGTAGGACTTCTGCTTTACAACAGTACATGAATTGTGCGTATTATTTAAATAGAAGTTCGAGAGTAAATTGAGTACGATAACCCATACAAGCTCGGTTTTAAAACCGAGCTTGTATGGGTTATCGTAGAAATTGGTTGAATGTCCGTAAAATATCCCCAGGCTAACTGGTCTCACTTTCACGCTCTAAATAGTGATTATACTATCTTAATTGGTTTATTATTGTGCTTGTGTTGATAAATGTGACAGTAAAATAATTTTAGGGAATCATGTCTTCTGATCAATTAGTTGCTCCCACACTTCTAGCCGGGTCCGAAAGTAGACAAGGGGGATTAGAGGGAAGTAGGCATAGCCGAACATTAAAAGGTTGCAACAATATATATTCTTTTGTAATCCACTTCCTCTCACACTACACTGCTTTTAAACACACTAATTTGTGCACCTGAATCTGCTACAGCTTCATATTCTGCTCCACCATAAGAAATTTTTACTATTTTAAGATCAGACATTTTAGTTGAACTGCGCTATATTCCTTACAACTTCAGCGTTGAATCTCGCTGTGATTACTTTGTCTTCATCCTCAACTACTTTCACTTCTGCCTCTTGTGTGGTGTGCACTTCAGATATCTTTACCTCAGCAACTTTACCTTCGGCCTTTCTTATCGCTGCAAAATCTCTCAAAATGTCCTACTCGTCTACAATTGAAACAGGTAACTGGTTTTTGGAAAGAATTTCACTGCGGTTGTTAGATTCGTGTCTATATCCTTCACTAAGTGTATGGCATCTTCTATTGAATGTGTTAGGTTTTTCCCGATAGGAATTTCTATACGGTTTAGATGAAGTAGCTTTAGTGGCCTGATTATATTACCTTGCGTTTTCATAACCATCTAACTTCCCAGCAAGATCGTCAACTGTAACAATTCTACCCCAATCATCAATAAAATGTTGCGGTACATCTCTGGATACCTGTTCCTTCATTTGTTCTATCTACAATGACAAGTTGTTCCAGACTGTCAAAAACGTAGATTTTTTAGTTCTAAAATCCACTCATTAAAATAGTTCACCAACTCTAATCCAAAATCTCTCCAAGTGCACTCGGCCGATTTGCAATGCCTCTTAAATTGTATTTTTAATTATTCTGGGTTTAATTTAAATCTTTTAACTAACATACTTTTTGCTGATAGTCATTTGCCTTTTTTTCAGGTTCCCTGGGGATCGAATTTGCCATTTCTATCGACAATAGTCCAAAAAATTCGTAACCCAGTCTTCTTCCTAAATATGTACTCTTCGTAAGAGTGTTTAAAACAGTATTAGGTAAATACTTTCATCATCTTCTTTGGGGTCAAAAGTACTTATTAATGTTTGCAATCCAGCAGGTACGTGTTCTCTTGTACTCCTACATTCTGATAGTCCATCTCTCTCCTAAAACCATTGTCACCATAGAAGCTTCTCTCCTCAACTTCTCTAATTCATCTTCTCTTTCTTGGCGCTTTATTTCATCTTCTATTTCTTGGTGCTTTATTGCTTCTCTTTCACTTAGTATTCTTTGTAGTAATTCTTTCACGAACACCTCTCCATACTCCTTACTTGCTAATATCATCTTTTTTAAAGCAGGATTTTTCATTTCTTCCGTTGCAGTTTATCCTAATTCTTCAACCAAACACTTCAAATCTACCTTCAAAGCTCTTCCTAAAAAAGCTATTTCTCATCCAATTTCAAAATAAACTTCCTCAACTTTAAAATTTATTACACAATTTACTAGGGATTCAAAATTATTCACCTACCACCAAATGTTGGATATAACTGAAATTCACAATCTTCACAACAATTTCTATGTCGCTAAGCTTCACAACAGTTCTCGATTCTTAATCTTGAAAGATTCTTAATCTCGAAATCTCCAATGTTCAAAACAGTTCTAAATCCTTAATCTTTGAAATGATTCGGAATCCATTGCCGTTTCCATGTACAAATGTCAATCGTGAACCCAATTCATACTAAAATAACGCAAAACTCATAAGAGCAGCACAAATTCACTATTTTATTTCTAGTGAATTCTATGAACAACCATTTCAGACTCGTTGCCAAAGACAAGACACCAAAACAACTCGTTCAAAACACTACATTTAATAACATTACCGCGTGACCCTGACACAGTCACATTAACCCTAAATGTTGGATTTTCTTTAAAAATTAGTTTTTCGTACTTCACGCTAAAAATTTACCCAAAATTTGAAAAGAAACACAAATATTTAACATACACTTATAGTTGTATGTCTTTTTCTTGAATAAAAAATATGCACTTTTATTATCCATTTTCTTCTAAATTATGCGACCATTAAGGGATTAAACAAATAATACCTTGTTTATAGCATTTTATATTTTAATAGCATCCACTCTCTTTTGAAATATCCAGGATTGAGAAAATATATTCAACACACACACGCACGCGCGTGCACACCCACACACATATATACAGAGAAAGAAAAATAATTTCCAAAACAATGATATTTTTAAAACAATAAAGATAATTATTTGAATTACATTCCACTCTGAGTAGAGGCAACTAAGAAGTTAAGAATCTGGATTTCAAAGCAATTGGTTTTTCTTTGTAATATTTGTACGCCATTAAAAAAACACACATTGCGTCAAAGTGAAAAGCACACTAAAAACACTAAAAACAAAAACTTAGTACAAAGTTTCAGGAAGTAATGACTTCTAAACATGATTTGTAAGTACAAGTTATTTCACTCCTGACATAATTCCTTTCTGTCTAAGAGACAACCCAGTTCCAGAAAATCACCATCAAATATTGATTATATGAGAGATTCCAATGAAAAATAGCAGTGCTTGATAGTTGTAAGTATTTGGCTTTCAAATGTTCCATAGGAATTGAGTCAAAACAGTTTTTTTCATTAAATGCTGAGCATTCTTAACTTTGCATAACTTCACACTTTGTATTATCATCATAACACCCTCCAGAACGACTTTAGAACAGCAACGGTGGATTATACACACGAACAATTTGTAGACACGCTTGAATTGTATGATCGAGCAAATGGGAATGGAGCAAACGAATAATAATTGTATATCATGTATGGATACACCGAATCATCACTTTAAAAGCCACACATCATTCACCAATGTTAAAAGACGATTGTGGGTGACTAGTTCTTCCGCTTTTTCAAAGGCTTGTAAGAGGCCCCCCGCAAAATGTAATTTGGAAAGTCAAAAGAAAGGATTACTTTGTTTGATAAGGCTTTGACAATGCCTTTTTAGAACTACGATTTAAATGATGCTCGGAGTTACAGAAATTTATTATCTTATTTCTAAAGATTCGGTGTTACTTTTCAAAGCAGAAACTGTGGAATAATTTCTATACTGTTTGCAATCTATATCCCACTTGGTGTTTGATTCATTTTTTCAGAAACAACTCTCAATTACATTTCTAGTCACAGGAAATGCAACACCAAGAAGGACCAAAGATATCAAAGCAAAATTTATTTGGCAGATAACATGTTGTACAAAGATTAAACGATAAAATGGCATCCTCTTGTAACGTGTGGATGATGATAAAACCAGTAGATAGTGTAGACATAATTGCTGACAGCCACATGCCTCGGGATAGAATCAAAGAAGCTGTGGATGTATCCTTGGGATACAGCAGTCTATGTGGCTTCAACACATAACCAAAGTTAATCTGGTGTAGCAGCTTGTGGTGTATCCCGGGTCAGTTGTTGTACAAGCAGGCACCACACGTTTTCGAATCGCGATAGATCAGGAGAACAAGCAGGCAAAGGAAGCAATTCAGCCTGATGGGTAATGAAGAACTGTTGCATATTGCGTGCTACGTGTGGGAGGTCATTATCCTGTTAGAATAGGGCTGTTGGCAAGTGCTGAATGTAAATCAGAACCACGGGCTCCAACATCTCAGTGATGCTGCTCAGTGTACCGGCGATGCGTACTTTAGTGGTGTGGCAGGGAAATCCAATACCCCACTCCCAAACCATAATTCTGGGTGCAGGACTAGTGTGGCAATGCATAACGAAACAGTTCCACAACCTCTCACCATGGTTTCTTATAACTCGAATTCAATCATCGTGATGTTGCAGGTAGAATTGGAATTCGCTAGTAAACACAATGTCATTTCGTTGTTTATGCCTGTCATTCCCCACTTCATTGGTTCCGCAAACGTCTGTTGTTTCCAATCAAGGGTATAAGAAGCAATGGACACCTTGGGAACATTCCGGCCATGGACAGTTGTGCAACGAGATGGATACGATCGGTCCGTCATCTCCTTTTGCATCCAGCGATGAAAGATTCGCATAACAGTTGTTTGGTTTTGTTCAATATGTTGACCGATTTCTCTCAAGGAAAATCTGCAATCCCTATAGGCTAATATTCTTCCTCGGTCGAATTCACAATCTTCGTCAAAAGACTCTCAATGTTTACCACGAGGCATAGGTAAACAGCCTACGCAAAAAAAGAAAGAAAAAAAACGCACAAAAAAAAAAGAATCGCTGTTCTACACAAATCGCTATTCAGTTCTATGCTTATTTAGTGCTTGCGGGTGACTCTACATTCGCCCACGATCTGTTTCTGCGCTATAATACTAATGATTTGCATATTTCATTGTCTCCAACACATAATGTGAATGTCACTTGATTTGCATGCTTCTTTAAGGGTGTTGGCGTTGGTGTGTCCTATGATGCCTATTAAGGAGATGGTGACCTACACAATGTCAAATTTTGATCAAAATTACTGTTTTGATTTTTATTATAATAATATTCATTATATTTCATAGAATAATTCTGTCAAAGAATTTTTTTATGCTGATTAATAATTATAGAATCATTTTTTTATTTTACTAAAATAAAAGTTTAAAATTGACTTTTCTTAGTTCGTAAATTTTCTGTTTCCACTGTTACGTAAAATGCTCTTTGCGTTACAAATTACGTCATATCTCTTTCAAATTTTCAGGACTTATGAACGATGATATGATTCCCAAATTTGAAAATTAGTTTTCTAAAATATTTAATGGATCATATTTTATGTTGTTTTGAATATCTTGAATGTGTGATAATTGGTGAATTATTTCATATAGTATAAAAACTTTATCCTTTTTTTTTTGTTTTCAGATTTTATTCTGAATTTAAAATCCATGCACGGATATATTTTGTTGTAGTCCATCTAGATATGAAACAAAAATTATGTACATATCTTAAAATTAATGCGTAAGGAACATTTAAAAAAAAGTTTAAAAAATTTAAATTTTTAAAAAACGATTAGTTTATAATAGCTTTTTTAAAGAATATATTTAAATTGTAAAATAGTATAATCATTTATTGTTTTGATTCCTTTTTCAGTTATTTAAGCTAACAATTTGAGAAATTAGTTGTTATGGTCCACCTCGGCCCTAATCTGTTGTGGATAAATTCCTCTGGTTGGCGTGGAGTGGATGTTTGGAAATGGGTCATCAGCTAAAGGGTTGTTCTCATCACTTGAAAATGGCTTAGAATTACAGAGTCACCAACTGACTGACTTAACAAAATTCAGTGTTTAACTAAAATTCCGGGGCTAATCTAATATGGCTGGACTGTGGCTTTACATTGGGTCGCAAGTCATGTTGGGATCCCCGGAAATCAGAATGCCGACCAAAGAGCCAAGCAAGGAGCCGAGTCGTCTTAACTGGAAGTCCCCTTGATTTTCAGAAGAGCAAAGATCATCATTTCTACTTTCATCGACAAATTTAGTACCGTGACCCATAAGACCAAGAGCTTTGGAGAGCCTTAGGAAATTCTAGCTCCTGTAGGTCCAATACGGAGGAGAGAGCCGAGGCTGTTGTTTGCTTTCGCCTAACCACCAGACATGACTTTCTGGGAGCACACCTCCACTGGCTTAGCCTGGTGGCTGCGCGTCAAATGGTCAAGAAGCCAAGCACGGACGTTGGATAAATAAATAAATAGAATTACAAAGCCAATAGACTCTGTGCTAAGCATACTACGACGTAAATACATAAAATCAAATGAAATTATATCAAGCTACTGGACCCAAGGTTCTAAATTACGAGGTCTATCCCTAAGCAATTAGGACAAAACGCTTCAAAGTAAAAGTATATAACCCCAAAAAATCTGTAGCAGAAGAATTTTGATGTGGAACTGATGTAGATGTATCAGCTATAACATATCACAAGAGATGCAGCCAAGATGCATTTATTATTTAGGTAGCTTTATTTTTTTTATGGTTGGAAGATCAACATTAACGTCCAATTACAAGGGATTAATTACTACTTAACTTATGCTACAGAAGAGAAGAAGGCCAACTGCAGCTATTTACAGATTCATCTACACTATTTCGGATCCAATTATTTTTAGGATTCTTTTCCTGAAGATGATACCAAAATTAATAGAAACAGATTTATAACATAACTATACAACCATACAACTATACAACAGAATTTAGATTCAATACTATTTTATTCTTCTCAATTTAAATTAGCTTTAAATATTTTCGCTTTACATATTATGTTTATTTAGGAAGATGGTTGTTAATACTTTAAAAACGTTGAATAAAACTTTAGTTTTAAAAGGAAAATCTATGAGATAACCCATTTCGAAATTTAATGTAAAATTCATCCAATACTACTGTATTAGTTCTAATTTCTGCTGTATTACTTTAATATTACGGTATTAGAATGCATTTAAACATTATAATAGTTTGGAAATGATACAGGTATTTGTGTGTGTGTGCACTTTCTTCACTAGGTATGAAATAAATCAAAATGAAATTTAAAACTGATGATAAATGATTATTGTAATTCTATAAGTTTTTTGTCTATTATTTATCTCTTAACTTACTTATTCACGAAAACTCCTTTCAAATTTACATTTTTATTTATCATCTTTGCTATTACGACAGATATATTCTCTTATCTTAACTCCATTATCCATAAAAAATATTTAATTCATATAATTTTAGTAAAATTATAAACTTAGTTTAACTATATATGGATAAAAACGTAAATAACAAGAAACGGAAAGTTTAAATTAACTATCAAGCCTAACCGTATTAAAAGTACTAAAGAATATCATATTTCTGATATCAATGGATATCTGATGGATATTCTGATATCAAAGGTAATTATATGACTAAATTGGGAATAATTATGCCCCCATATAATGTATATATATATGTATATGTTGATAATACTGTAGCATCCATTCTTTTAAATTATTATATTTAACTCTATTATATTTTAATTTTTCATATTTCCTTTTAAATTATGTTGCCTGATTGTCTTGCAATTTCAATTCTTTTCAGTTTTTATCATGTTTATTCATCTCTATTTTGATTATATATATATAAGGATAATTAAATTAAGCCTAAAATTAAATCCCTAGACCACATCTAAATTTTATTTTCCCGTTACATCTTCAAGTATTAAATTTATCACCCAGTTCGGGAATGAAGAACACAAGGCTCTAACTTTGCCGGCTCCAACCATTAATTTTTATTACCTAATATGTTATACTTAAATTTTCAATTATATCTCTTCAATAAGAAGCGTACTTGAAGAACATATGGCTTCTGAAGGGGTCGCCTATTCATATATTTAACACGTGTCCATCTCTCTCTCTTACAAAGGAGTTTATAAAGTGATTTTATGGAATAAAGACGGTTCAAATAAAATGTCTTGATGTTCACTCACAAAACACGACACACACACATATATATATATATATATATACATATATTTGAACTGTAAGAAATATATCCGATTTTGGAACAGTAAGAAATTATTATTTTTTTAATTACATTAGCTTTATTTTTTGCAAAGTCATTTATTTAAGCTTTAAGGTACCACATCTGTGTTGTGTTTCATTTCACATCCATTGAATATATTGCGAAATAAATTTTAGAAATTGATCGATATTTTCAAAATAGAAAATTTTAAGTCAGTGCTTCTCAAACTTTCAATACTTGCAACCCAATATTCAATCATAATTTTCATCGCGCTCCCTTCCTTACAATAGCAATGTATCCAGTTCAATAATACTTTACTTGATGTCTAAAGCTACAATACGACTTTAACCTCTTGAGTGCCACCGGCGTATATAAACATCTCTGTCAGCCAAAGCATTAAAACTCTGGACGTATGTATATGTATTTCCGAAGTACGATCTTTTCTTCGCAATGCATTCATAAAACTAATCCGATGGCTTTGGAATGCATTAAAAAGACCATGACGATATATTTGCAAGGATTTGTTTATTGGTTCCTTTTCTTCCTTGTCCCCAATATATCACGTACGCACGCGTACGAGGAAAACGGTGGAAGTAGGGAGCGAATTACGCAACTTTTAATCAGTAGTTAAGGGGTCAATAATAAATAGTACAAGTTTTTAAACAAAAGTGTTTATTTTTGTGTATAATTTTATATATGGCAGGCCTATGGGGTAACTGGTAATTATTAAAATTGTTCTTAACTTAACTTTGTAAATGAATTATAAAATACATGAAGCTGTACTGATACATTTATAAGTGTTTTATATCATTGTAAATGTGTATTTTTTATTATGTCAGAAAGTTTTAGTTTGATTATATTTTCTGTAAATCACCATTTTTTAAAAATAATCTATTGTTTTCGGCTTTTCAATATGCTTCCCCTCCTCGTAGAGTTATCACGCCCCGTAAGGGGGCGGGCGTCCCACAGTTTGAGAAACGCTGGTTTAAGTATATATTTATTGAATTTTAAATAATTTTAACACCTAGCATGAATGAATTATATGAATAAAATAAATTTTGGGGAATGACCCTATTTGAATGAAAAACTAAACCATGGAAAGAGTGCCGTTAAAACGTTAAATAAATTTATTTTCATTAGGAATGTGTGCATCCTATTCCTAATGCAATGGGAACATAGACTTTCATTTCTATCAATAAGGTTATACGACACAGAAAACACTGGAAACAATATTTACTTATGAAACAGTCATCGTTCCAGAAACTTATTTACTGTAGGAATTTAAGACAGCGTTTCATGCCTTTCGTAATCGTCCTAAATGTTTTTTATGTGATATAACTTCCAAAATTAAGACTTTGCGACAATCTTAGAAGCCAATACTGCACACCTAGAAAACAGTACTGCTCAAGGACTGTTGCAAACAATAGGTGGCCCGAAAAAGATCATCTTAGTGTTTTGAACTTCACATTCAAATTACTTCCATGGTCTTTGGATCGCACTACAGGGTACATTAAGATACCTCGCATCATTAGATTGGTATATATATATATATATATATTCTTATTTTCATCTTAATGAATTGTGTAGATAACGTATCTTTAAAGTGCCAAATAATATCTTAGTACCAATAACTGCAGACCGTTGAACATAGATAATATTATAATTACAAAAGTGAAACTCTCGCAGTTTTCTCCAACTGTTAAGTAAGTTTCAAATTTTAAAAAATAGCAATGAGGATTTATGATATTTATAGTTTATTTTTACTACAGTTCATTATAAACATTCATTATAACTTTTACGTTTATTTTTATTCTTTTAATAATGAATACTAAAGTCTTATTGTACTGTAACTTTTGAAAGTTATACTACTTTAAAAACCTTATTATAAGTACTCAGGATCATATTTAAATTTAAGTACGCTTGAAACTATAATAGAAATTATCAATTATCCTTTAGAATACAGAATATTTCTCTCACACATCCCGACTCTTCCTCGAGATAAATTCATTCCGTAAGGTGTAAAACGAAACTACAAAATACAGTTCATTTCAAGTTACATTTATTTGAAAAGAAAGTTTTGGAAATGCACTTTAATTTTCAGTAATTAATAGAAAGAAATGAATAAATTTCCAAAATTTAAAATGAAGACTAATAGTAAATCTCACATTCTTGTCAAATAATCCAGTTTATTTTTCAAGTGTAAATTAACGATTGAACGAAGATGAATTGATATTTGACTTAAATCAAATGATTGCGCTAAACGGAGTAGAAAAAATTTACACTAATTTTAACTTAACTTTATCATGTCTATTAAATATTAAGTAATGGATACCACTGCAAACATTTAAAATGTAAATCTACGCTCCTCTACTTTAGAGAATATATGTAAGAGAGATAGTAATATATATCAGTTGTATGTCACTCTGAGTGGAAATTGAATCTAATTAATTACTAACATATCCTTTCATGCACATTTATTCGAAGAGTACTTGATGGATACTATTTATACTCTTCAGTCAAGTGAACATTTGATCGACGATAACGGTTCATCTTTTCTGATAGTTACTGCCTTGAAGATGTAATTCCCCCTGAGTATTTATGGGGGATGGGTGTGCTTCTGCCGTGAAACTAAACAATGCTTCACGACAGAGAACAATGACATCTTACGAATGAGTTCTGCGCTTGAGTGGATGGTTTGAATTTTAACTGAACATTTATGCTATGATAAATTTGTCTATGTGTTTCGTATAGTGTGTATATACACGCTTGAGTGTTAGTTTCTAAAAGGTTGAATTCATAGTCAAATAAATTGCTGTTTGCAGTAAGTACTACTACGAAGTGTAGTTTTCATAAATATTCATTTAAATTTGAAATTTAAACAAGTCCTATTCACTTTTTGAAATAATGAACTGGATTTTCATGGAAATATAATGTTTCTGGTGAAAACATAAGGCTAAAAATGAGGACTGTAAAGGTATATTAGATTATTTAATTTATAAATAACATGAATACGCTTAAAATTTTAAGATTTTGTATTTGTTAAAATTTTAAGCGATATAAATACACTGATTTAGTTCAATTAGTTTGAAGAATTAAAATTATTTTATATACAATCAAAGGCACATGTTATGATCATTACTTGAAATATTTTTTTGGTTATACCTTTATTCTGCAAGTCTTTAAATGACGTATAAATTGATTCAATGGTATAATACAGAAACTAGTCAATACATGTATTGAATTATGAGTGGAATAATTTATTCATTAAATAAGTGTTAACTTAACATTTTACATTAAAAAAGTGTCAATTGAATGCGTTTGATAAACAATAACAGTTCAAAACCTCGAAATCCCTTAACGTTGGATTTTTCATTAAACAACAATAGCTAAGAAGGAAAGCAAAGAAGAGTGGTTAAACATTTTTTATGAATGACATCTTCTTATTATTATAAATAAATATTGGATCAATATATTCTACTATAATTTTTCACATTAAAATTCTTCCTAAACTTATTTTAGCCCAAATGTACTTTCAAAATTTAATTACTATGCTTTTTAAAAAATTTATTGGAAACAATTATAAAATCCCCGCGCACAACAAAGTATCATACAGGGTTCACAAAGTATTAATTGCCACAATACAAAGGAGTGAAGGAACAAATCCCTTGAGGTTATAAAGGATTACAAATATTTTTTACCCATTCGCAGAACTTTTTAAAAGCAGTGGAAAGAAGTTGCTGAAGGTTCGGCCAATTTTTTATTAAGTCACTTGAACGTCAGTCTTAGGATATTTTGTTCTCTTTCATACTTAGAACACATGTTCTACATTTTTCATCGCCACCAATATCACAATCACAGGAAGAAGACGGAACTAAATTAAATATGTTCAAGTAGCTTTTAAAGTTGTCATATCCAGTTAGAAATTTGATTATATTGTGATAGTATAAAAATGATGGGAGGACAGTCTTTTATTCATAATTGGAAAAAATTTCTTTGTTACGCGCTCCCTTTATTTGACGTGAGATATTCTTGGTTCCAAGACTTCACCGTTCTTTTTTTCATAACCATCTTGTAAAATAATTTAGGAGTATGAACAGCAATGTCAATTTTGCGCTTGGTGGCAGCCTTTGCAGCCAATCGGCCCGCTCATTTCCAAATACGCGCGTGTGTCCTTGAACAAATCCAAAATCTTTTGAGATATTTTTATCTTTTAGTCTTTTAAGTTGATTTTATATTTCGAGGATTATGTTGCTAAATGAAGAAATACTTTCTTAACAGAATTCAAGGAGGAAAAAGAGTCTGTACAGATGAGATGATATGAGACACTATTTTGTTTAGTGATTCATGCAATTACTACGGTTTTCACACATTTTAAGATATATTCTTAAATAAAATTTACCATTCGGTCATCAAAGACTTAGATTCCATAATCGTACCTCTTCTAATTTTGTCAAGACACATAGAGTGTATGCAACTATTCTAAAATTTATTAATCAAAATCATATCACAATTGAAGATGCAAGCCTGCCCTTGCATAATTTCATTGAAATGACTCCTAATATGAAATTAAACGTACTAAATATCTAATTTTTTCACTATTTGTATCCATAGATTTAATTGAAGTAAAAATATTTAGGTAGATACTAAAAACAAATAATATGCCAAAGAGATTCTTCACTCTCAAACCATGTATCCTCATCTCTGTAAAAAAAATTTTTTTTTCCTTTTTTGGTTCGAGATAGGAAAGTACTAAAATATAAAAACAGAAACAAAGAAACCTTAGAATAATAAAAAAAAACTTAGAATCAAATCATATTTGGTCTAAGTAGGAAAAAACATCTATTATACTTCATATAAAATATTTATTAATCATAACTAATTTTTACGCATAGCAGGAATAATGTTGGGCATATAATTTCAAAGAGGAAAATGATATTTGAAGAATACAACTCTAAAAATTGCAGTAAGTAGTAAATGTATGATTATTTTCAGTCTTTTGCATTGTTTCCAAAAGAAAGAACACATATGTTATTATATCAGAAGTAAATATTTTACAAGCTCACCAAGGAAGGACAGTGAGATAGAGACTCAAAGTACTGAAAGAAAAGGAGTTGACTTTTATAAAAAGAAACAAGTTAATTATAATAGTTATTCAGAGAAAAGGAAAGGCACATATAAAATTCTTATTTTCAAAGAAATAGACAACGAAATGCTCAAATTACATTTTAAATATTTTATGAACGTACATATAAGATAAACTTTAATTACTCATTAATACAAATAACATGTTGACTATAGTAATTTTTGTCAATGTCACTTATTATTAATACTATTATATTTAAAATAGCCTTATCTTTTTTAAATCGTTGAAAAATGGTTGTTTCTTTAAAATGCAGATTGTTTATGCATATCAATTTTAAATAAATTAATTTTTGATAATATAATTTAATAATAAAGCTTATGGATAAATTCAAAATATTTTTATAGCATAAGTCTTTCAGACCTGAATATTTTCTCTACACTATTTATGTTATTACTTAAAAAACATTCAAATTTGAATATATTTAAAGAAATATGATTTTTAAATCAGAATTATTACTTTATTTATGTATAAATAAGTTAGATATTTAAATAATTGGTTAAAATAATTATACGAAGTGGTTATTAATGATTA
The DNA here is from genome assembly GCA_019973975.1 of Trichonephila clavata. Taxonomy (NCBI): domain Eukaryota; kingdom Metazoa; phylum Arthropoda; class Arachnida; order Araneae; family Nephilidae; genus Trichonephila; species Trichonephila clavata. The sequence continues at coordinate 17,177 of BMAO01028513.1, read as the reverse complement.
AGAGAAACAAACTAATTAGAGGTTTTTGATCCATTTTCTATGTATAAGTGTAAATAGTAGAATTACTTATTAATAAAATAAAATCTTTCTTATTATTGCGTAATAGTTATCTAATAAAAAACTTTATTGTGATATCGGCTTACCTTACATTTTTTGGGTGATTCAAGACACATGCAAATAAAGTTACCAAAGGATTTTGAAATCATTTTGTCCTTTTAACTTAATTTTAGAAATGAAAATTCTAAATTTTTGATCATCAGGTTACATTTTTTCTTACCTTATGGAACGGCAAATTTAAGAGGAATGATCCTCCTCCTTCAACTGCTAAATATTTTGATTTAAACTAATAGTTAAACATAAGTTTTGTGTGTGTGTGAAAGCTTCGAAATCTTCATTAAGTGTAAAATATTAGTTCCAATTTATTGAAATACATATTATATTCAAAGCTTTGACAGATTAAATGATGTTTATCTTTGGTATGGGAATATTTCGATAAAATTATATTTGAAATAATTATATGATGAGCATACAATGCACCTTCTTCGATAATCCAATGCATTCTTTAAAGAGTAGTAAATGATATCTTCAGAAGTCATATGTTTATATAAAGATGTGTTTTGTGTAATATTATCTAATCACTTATTTGGAATGCAAAACATTCTAAGAAATTACCCAATGTCTTATGTTAACCAATGTTATGTTAAATTATAAATAAAGTTTTTTAAAAAGCAGAAGAAAAATTAATAATGGAGAAGCGGAAAATTGATTAATATTTTTTATTTACTATATACTACCCATTATACATTCGCTTCGATTAAAGTCTCATGAAAAATTGTTTAATTATATAAATATATATATATACTCTATCATTAAGCCTTCGATTGTATTCAAGAACACTCTGCTAGGTCATGTCGCTTGATTAAAAAAGAACAAGACTTGAATTTCTAAGACATTTCATTCTTAATTTAATGATTACGCCCTATAGCTCACCTTGGAAATTACCGCGACTCCGTTCTAAGTGGAACTCTGATAGACACACTCATACAAAGAAATGATTGACAATTTTAAAGTTTGAAAGCCTAAGATTTCAAACACAAGAAAGTTGTCTATCGCATCTCACAATCCTTCTCAGAAGACAAGTTCCACTAAACCCGTTTTTAGTGGAATCTTACTGATCAAAAGAAATATGCTTACCGAATTTGAAGTCTGTAGACCTAAGCGCTCCGGATATCTTGGGGTAATTAAATGAGTGCATGAGTCGATTTTCTCCTATATATGTGTATGTATATTTTTATACCATATACTTATTTGTGAATTAAAATCCCCCCCCCAAATATGATGCAAATTGCTGTATTAATTTTTAATATAATTCAACATTAATAATTTTTAAAGTAATTCAACATTAATAATTTTTAATACTTGCACCAAGTAACCTAGCTAAGCCTTTTCACAGAATGTTCAGGACTATTAAAGTACTTAAGAACTTGTAGTGCTGTTTTAAGATTTGCAATACTCACATAAAATTCATTTACAAATGCAAGAAGTATTGTAGTCGCAGTATTTTAATTTCCAAAAAAAATGCTTCTTGGATTTATTTTATTTATTTTCAATTCCATTGTTTTTATGGGTAACAAACTTAATTAATTTCTGATCTCATATGGATTTACAATGCGCACATAAATTAAATTGAAATAAGTATACTTTCTCCATTCTGTTAATGCAGTTAATCTCTCACTTTAAAAAAATCAGTCTGTTTCTTCAAATTAATGCATATCCTAAATATTCTTCACACGTTTCCAATTATTCAGAGAGTGAGAGTATTCCGGAACATTAATCACTTTTTCCGTTTATGAGCTGATGTAAACATCTCTAGTACTATCCGGATTCCAAATAATCCCCTAACTTTTCGAAACCTGTTAAATGCAACTGGCATCCATTTTATTCTGATTTATTTACTCCTAGTTTAATCGAACCCGTTAATCACATTACAACTAAAACTAAGTCACCGGACTTTCCGTAAGCTGGAATCTGTTAATTGATGCAACTCTTGTATAAATGAGATGTTAAATTAAAATAAGTGAACTTTTTGATGAACATAGATCACATCAATCAAAGATTGAAATGATTTTAGTTTTAAGTTGAATGCTGTTGTATATTAAAAATAAATATGATTTGTTAGACTTCCAACGAAAACCTACAAATTTATCTTTACCTTAATTTGAGTTCGACATTTATAAATTTATGTTTTATTGAAGTGAAACTTCTTTGCGTACGGGAGTGAATGGGAAATTTGCCTAGATTTGAGTAACAGTGAAAAAGCGAATGGAAGTGGTGATTCTCTCCCCCTATCCCCCCGAAATGTCGCCATAGTGAGGAGATAGCAAGCGGAAGGAAAAGAGAGCGGAGGGGGTACACCATGTGACGTGCTTCATATCTGTGAAAAAGCTGGACGATTGCTAAGGTGGTATGGAGTGGGGCATCTTGTGTTTGGTCTAAAGGCGCTTATGTATTGGAGATATTAAAAGAGAATGCTACTCGTAACAATCTCGTGTGGCATATTTTCGTAGTTTTATGTAATAAAAAAACGTGCCGTTTGCAACGAATAAACGCATCCAAAATATTACCATTATATCGCTCTTCCCCTTACGGTAGTATCTGGGACATTGTGTATATGTCACTAACGTTCACGCTAAAATCGCTACGAATAGCGTCTTGTAAACAAACACAGTGACTTCTGTGAGTGATGCATTGCTGTTGTTGTCGTGTCCTTCCCGTAGGGGAAAATTGAAAGTTGCCATTGCCTGTGAGACAGGTTGGACTTCTTAACGATAGGTGGTGGCACCACCTATCTCCACCTCCACAATTTTGGCATGGAATTGAAGGGGAGGGAAATATTCCTCAGCCCCCTGCACTAATGGTTTCTGCTGCGACCGCCCACAAGACTTTTGGACCCACTGATTTAACGAGCACGTACTCCGTGTATACTCGGTGGTATTTAGTGGCATCGGGCATCAAACCCAGGCCCTTCGGTCTGGAGTCCGATACTCTAACCACTAGGCTACCCACTGCCCGAGTGATGCATTAAGTTTATATTATTAATTTTTATTTCCATTGAATTAAAATTAATTCTGGTCAGAATGCCTAGAACAAATGCGAAAGAGGAAAAGAGTTTCGTTAAAGGAAAAAAAAGCATAACTAGCAGCAAATCCAGGCGAAAGTCTATGTATCACCAAGTAGTTCTATCGCAGCCTTTATTATTTTTATCCATAAAGTTTTAGTGCTGTACTCATCAGAGACTACTGCAATCATTGGATCCAATGATGATTAAAAGCCGATAATCTTAACTGGAGACTTAAATGTTAATTTTGCTTCAGAAGAAGCAAAGCCACTCATAGAATTCTTGAAACAGACACTGAATTTGACAAGGAATACTGATTCTGGAGAAAGATAAACAATACACGGAACCACGATTGATGCTCACATTTTCTTGATTGACTACAATCGAGGATTTTTATATCCTATTTCAGTTACCACACACCTATTTTTCTTTCTTGGAAAATGATGATGCAGAAAATTGAATAAAAATATTTTCATACAATAAATGAAGTTCGAATTTTAATTAATTGAAGTAAGTTCTCTCAATTTAATATAATTAAATCTATTCCTGCATTTACGGCCAACGTCGCAAAGAAGTTTCACTTCTACTGCGTGGCTTTCCACGTTTTTTTTTAAAGTTATTAAAATATACTCTGTGGCAACACAATATTTTAATCAGAATTTTTTTTTTAGTATTTTTTTCGGTACTGTGATATACAATTAAGTACTTAACATAAAACCCCTCGTTTTAACTTAAAATATTAAAAATCATGTTGAAATGTGAGCATAAGAAATAAATCAAATCAGAATTTAATATTTAATGTGAAATCCAACTCAAAATCATATTTAAATGAAACGTGAATTTATCAGTTGATACCAAAATGTTGTTGTTCAATAAGAGCGATCGAGTTCCCTTCAGAAGGGCTTCTGATCATCATATTTCTTTACAATACCCGCATTCCTTAAGTTGTCCAATTTGTATTTTGAGACTGTTTCAGTAAAAATTTAATAAATTTATGCTTTCGCGGTTTTCTTTATTCAACATATCGTAAGTAATATTAATTCCTGTAAAAAAACATTGATTTTTGGCTGATATCCCGGCATCACTCGTGTGAAAAAAATGACCTAAAGTTTTCGCGCAGGGTGTGTCATACCCAAGGGTGTTTGTATACAAATTTGTAAAAAAAAAAATTTGTATACAAAATTTGTATACAAAGATTAAAAAGGAAGATAAGTAGGAAATACAACATGTTTAGGACATTTTTTACACGTAAATTTAGTTTTTCTGTTCTTTTTATGACATACAGGGCATTGTTTATACACTCCTTTAATCACGTCGTGAGTGAGTGCAATGTTTTCACTGGATATTAATTTTATTTTAATCTGAATCTTTTTAAGACTAAACGCATAGGAGTAAACTTCTCTATTCTTTAAATTTAAAAATTTTGAAATTTATTTTTTATTTTCTCTTATTTTGTTCCAGCAATAGTTTTTTTTCTTCAAAAGTTCATCTGAAAGTGGATAAGATGTGTATCAGTTATCTCCTTTAAAATTACATTCTTCTCAAATGTTTTTGTGTCTCTTCATATAAAACATTTATTTTCAACGGTGTCTCCCTTTTCTAAATCTGGATCGATTCCAGTGGAGGCATCATACTTGCTGTTATACTCTTCATCATTTGATTTTTCCTCATCATAACTGCGAAGAGAATTTCTTCATCCAAAAATGCTGTTATACTATATCTTTTAATTTCTGTATCTATTAAATTACTTAAATATCACACATTTTTTCATCATAACTACAATAATATGCCATAGCATAAGGAAGATTTGAAACGTGCTCATACATTCAGAACTGTAACGGTGATTCACGCGCAGGATGTGACATACCCGAAGACGTGGTATCCAAAAATATATATTTAGAATTCGCTTACAAGCTAAGGTCGCTCAAAGGATATGATCTTAAAGTCAGCTACACGAGAAACTATCCATTTTCCAAGAAAGGATTTGAAGGGGCGTTGAAAAAAGTTAGACGGTGGGCATGACACACCCTGTGCGAGTAGTACCAGGTTATTTATTGTATAAGTTAGTGAGTTAAATACGATGCCAGAGGTTTTCATGTCACTTGCAGGAAGTTAATATTCTATGAACTGAAGTTACAGAGGAAATATCAGCTTATTTCTACTTTTTAATTGGACCTATTTGAAAATTACGAGGTCTGTCACCAATACCCTAAATGCTGCTTTAAAGTGCTGTGTAAATTAAAGTCAATATCATCAATCAATTAACTAATCTGAAGTATTTTATAAATAGAGGTAAATATATTCTTTTACTTATTTCAAGAAAATTTTTAATTTATCACACTGAAATAATTACATTCCCACTTTTTTTTAATAAAAGAAACTTGATAAACACTCATGTACAAAACGAGGATCATAAACTTGCTGTTTAAGTTATAATTCTAAGCATTTACCAACAATATTGATAGAATTTGTATTTTATATGTTTTGAAAAAACGGTCGTACAGTGTATCAACCTTTTTTTTTTTCGGTAAAGGAAAGTAATTTACTCGGCTTCTTTTTTGCAGAATTACTGGATTGAGGCAATTTAAGCACCTGTGATTTCTTACCTTCAGTTTGTGAACATTGCCTTAAAACAAATAAGTTAGTATGTTTGCGTAGCAAATAAATTTTCATATTCGTTAAAAATTGTTCCTTCAGTTGGAGAGTCACTGGCTGTCTTGAAGCTGTCCAGTCTCAAGTGTAGATTGCTCGATGGTTATGAGTGGCACCGAAAGTAGCCATATAATTAAATCCTAACAAGTGTTATTGTCACCAGGAAGGACGAACAAGAACGCCACAGAACAACGACACCTGAACATGATCACCACTTGGATTTAAGCGCACGGCGACATAGGCTGACAATCGTTTCTCAGCTTACCCGTGACCTTGTTGTTGTTTCTGGAAGAAGAATTTCGAGGGAAACAGTCTACAGATGTCAAGCAGAGACTAGACTTACGCCCGACACCCTGTCGTGTGCGCCCTTTTGGCTACAGCTACTAGAAAATATAGGCTAATGTAGAGTTGAAAGCATCAGACGTAGACATCACAAGAATGGAGGCGCGTTCTTTTCAATGATGAGTCTAGATTCGCCAGACAGAAAGATTCTCGTCGAGTCTTCCCCGTTGGTGTGGTGGTAGTTAGGAGAGGGGGTGCCAGCTCAGGTGTCGTCCGCGTCACTTGACATGGTTCAAAATTACGCGGACCGTCGCCAAAAGCCCTCGTGTTGCTAATCAGTGAGACGTTAATATTCTCTCACTCACTCACTCGTCGAGTCTTCATCCGGAGAAAAAATGGAGCTTAATTCTATCCCTCGTTCTTAACAGAAATAGACAGATTAAGTGGCCAGAAGAATCTTTGTACGGTGCAGCATAAAGTTGAGCATTTGCACACCACCACATTTTTGTGGACGATAATGCGTGGCCCAGGTCTCATGTTTTTGATGAATTTCTTGAAGAAAAGGATATTCCTCGTATGTATTGGCCTTGAGGTCTCCGGATCTCTATCTAATTGAACATGTTAAAGATGATCCAGTAAGAGCCATTTAAACCCCTTCCAGGACCCTCTAAAAATTTACATTCACGCTTTTGGAAAAATGGGCTTTATTGCCACAAACATTTATTGACACCCTCATAAACATTTTGGCAGCTGGTTGTGAGACTTATACAGAAGTGCACGTGGATCACATTCTATATTAAACCGACTTTTTCCAGGGTAAATGCTTTATCTTTGAATCAAGATTTTCAACTTTTTACTTGCCCTGTATTTTAATTCCCAAGTAAAATCGTTTCCATACTGTTATGTATCATTATTCTTTCTCACATTGTAATATCTCTCTGCGTCAAATTTCGTGGCAACGCAGTAAACAGCTCATCAGTTTTCAAGAGTTTATATTTGTGACCTAAATTTTAGATATCAGCTAACATTTTTTAAAAATATCACAGGATTTATAAACAGGTTAAAAACATATTTTTTCCTGATTCTGGCTATTTTTATAATTCATAATACGAAATACTAATAAGAATGGTAAAGAATCATCTGTATTAAAAAAAAGATATATAAAAGATATAACTAAATATTCGTGAAAAATAGAGTTATTGTTTTCAGTAAATGATTTTGACACACACACATCGAGCTCTTTTCTTCGAAGTAGACATTGAGAAGAGGATTCATTTCTTCGCGTATAATAGATATGGTTCAAATAATGCAATTGAATTTAATGAAATATTTGTAGAATGTATTTATTTATTGCGTTAAAACATTTGCATTTAGAAATCGCTACACTTAGACGATGTCATAATTTTTTTTCTACAAGAATAGTATTAAATTACTACATTTAAAACTAACTGAAGAAAAGAAAAAAACAACAACGGTGTACTTTATTTCTACATTCATTGTTAAGGTTTTCTATATATATATAAGGTTCAAATTTAATACTCGCACAACACTTCCCTAAGAGGATGTTATATATATATATATATTCCTACCTTTATACAACTTCATATCATTTATCAGGGTTTTAATACAAGCTCCTACCTATCAAGTTGTTCACATAAGATAATAAGGAGTCGAGATAGGGCAGGTATTAGGGTGTGTCAAACAAAGATTAATATGTCTCATTTTGAAACTGTTTGGAGCGAAAGGATCAATTATAGTTCGCGGATTAGAGGGATTGTTATGTAAATTGTGTGTGTTGATAAGTTATTTGCATCTAAATTGGAATACATTTATGCAGATTTTAAAATGTCTGCATAGTCTATTTCGGTAAAAACGTGCTTTTTTATTTATAACTTAACAAATTTCAATCTATTTGATTCGAGGATTGACTGTGGGAAAAAAGAAAAAAAATCTTTTCTGGTATTCTTTAAAATCTGATTAGTAAAAATATCTTTCTAGAATATACTTAAAAATAACCTATTATAATCTTTAAATTAAGATGTCTATTTTTTAAAAAATATGTGTGATTAAATCACGTAGTTGAATACGCATTTATAGATTAATAAGCATGAGTATTAAAACTATTATTAGACAATTAAGCATCAATAATGTATAGATTTTTTGTCCTTTTATAAATTACACGCTTTCACATTAAATTAGTAATTTCATTTTTGAATTGTGTTTTTATCCAAGCTTAAGCATGTTTAAATAAGTAATGCTCTATTACGTGGAAATAATTATAATTTAACTTACTAGTATTGGTTAACAGAATTATGAGTAAGGGTTAAGTTTAAATGTATCAAGTAATTACAACTTTCCATTTGAAAATTAACTAAAATTTTTATAGATTTATGGAACATTTTAATCTTTTCTTTAGATTTGAGATAGAAACCCGAAATGAAATTTAGTAAAGTTTTATTATAAGTAACCTCTTTAAAAATTTATATTCAAATGAAGCAGATTTCTACAGTGGATTAAAAATATGTTTACTTAAATATTCTTAAATAAGTATGTTCATGTACCGTTATTGTTTTTTTTCTAAGTTACTGTGAAATGGCAAAATACTCATAAAAACTAAAAATGCTATTTCCATATCCTTTTTCTTGGATATAATTTGAAGAACATTTTCATACATAAAAAGGATAGAAGTGTGGAATGCGTTTTTTAAACAAGAATTTGTTAACCAAAATAAAATTAGTTTTTAAATAATTCGTTACAGAAGTAACTTTGTAATGACAAAAATTGCTAAAGATACAAAACATGTTTACATCGTGCTGATTTCGTAACGAATAATTTAGTTTAATTTTACATGTTATCTTTCTTTAATGTAATTAACTGAAATTTGTTGTTATTTTATAACTTGAATAAACTAACCAATACGTGTTGATTTATTTCGAAATCAGTTAATACATTCGATTTGTTACAATACCACAATGGCTAGTTCTAATAAATATGAATGCAACGTTGCGATAGCTAATCTGTAAAGCCACTGTTGTACAGGGTAAGCCAACGTTATTGACATGACAACATGTCTAATGCAAAGTACTCTAACTGTATTAACCACGCACCTTAATCAAATACCTGTGAATTCAACAAGCGTGGGCACACATTTGATTTCATAAATCGTATGGACTGGATAGTTTAAGGCCCACTCTTCGAACTAAACAACTTTTCTTTTAATTCTAACTTGGCAGTTATTTTTAAAGTGTTATTTCTAAGACATGTAGCTAATATTTGTAGAATATCTTTATTTAAACTGTTATTACTTGATGTAGGTATAGTGATCTGAATAAAATCTATACTAATAAAACAGAGTATGGGTTTGTGTGTTTCAGCTATTTCGGCCAAATTAAGCAACCCAGAAGAGAGAAACTTGGCACGTAGAAGCTGTAGGTCGTTATGCTATTAACCTCGAAGAGTCTTTTTCGAAATTCGCTTTAGATTTTTTTAAAATTCAATTTTTAAGCAATTTTCCAACGAACTGCTGATAGGACGTCACTCACGTATAAATTTGCAAAATTAATGTTCCGAACAGTTTTTTGGAGCATTGTTGCATATTTTATTATAAATATATTCATTTAAGGTAATATTTGGTCGTTTTTTATTCTTTATGGTAGAATTACAATTGTTTTTCTAAAAAATTATCCTAAAAATAATTCTTTCAAATGTTTCTTTTTGATTTGGCAACAAGCTTTTGTTTACAATTGATTTAGCGGTGTCGACCGAAGTGAATGATGTTTTCTTAATTTAGCATATTTTTGTGATGAAACTTTGCCAAATTCATTTTTGCTAATTGACTTTCTTTAATGCAAGTCAATTAGTCAAGTCACTAATGCAATAATTACAATATTTTAAGTTTTTGCCTCTATGCAATATTCACACGATCACTGGTCGTGTTTTTCCCCGCCAGAGTGGTGGGTGATACTAAAGTTTGTTCAAAGTTTTGTATATGTTCGGGATACATTTTTCATTAAATTAGTATAGTTTGTGTTTAAAAAATACCTCTATAATTTTAGATAATAAGGATATCTGTTTTCTGCAAGGCCATTTTTTATTTTAATGTTCATTAAATCTATGTATCTTTTATTTTTGTACCGATTATTTGTAATATATTTTTGTGTGTGGTTTATACTACTACATGTTGATTACGTAATGAAACAACGCCCCTTCTGGCAAGGTTTAACATAATTACTGTACTGGCTACTTTTAAAGATATTTTTATAGCATCCGATATCCTATTTCGTTTGATATTCATAATTCGTCACAGCTTTGCAATTAGCATCAAGAAGGCTTGAGGCTCTTGCTTTGAGCTATATCTGAAAAAATCTTGCTTCCTCCATGTTGACTTCTTCCTTAATGTTGACTTTTAAAGAGTTGACTTTGCAAAACATTTGTACACATTTGTGTACTTATTAGTTGTAAGGACCTCAGGTGTGCAGTTCTTTTAAAACTGAACGTTAGTTTTACTATCAATCTACGGTTGTACTTAGGCTACAGTCCATCTGATGCTGATATCGCAACACCCAGCCCATTAATAAGTATAGCGTAAAACTAAGTCATCATCTGAATATCAGTACATTTCAGCGGTACTTTTTGCCTACTTCTAACTGTGTAGCATGACTATTTGGTAAAAAAATAAGCATTTATATATTATCGCAATCTATTGAAGGCATTATATGAAATGAAGCACATGGTTTCCAATTCAGCGCGGACAACACATAGTAAATCGTGGTTGCCAAATTGACGAGTTATTAATAGAGTTGACAATAATTGCAATAATACATAAGTACCAAAAAATCTTACTATGACATTTTGGTTCTTACATATTATCGCAACCTATTAGGGACATTATATGAAAAAAAAAGAACATAGTTGCTAAATTTAGCGCGTACAACACATGTGAAATCAGAGTTGCCAACTTGGTGAGTTATTTTAAGCATTGGCGCAATAAAATGTAAGTACCTACATTTTCTTCCATTGAAAAAGAAAAAGGGTACTGCTTTTCCTGAATCTTACGTATTTGAGTCACCGCAGCCAAAGTGACACTTTTTTCACCAAAATTTGATTTTTTTTTCATATAAGACACATAAGAATCTGTTATTTTGATATCATGGGGCAAATTTTGCTGCGTTGACGCCAATACATAAGTATCTTTTTCCCTTATTGGCAAATTCCATGTTTTTCCATTGTAACAAAAAGGCCGAAAATGTAACTAAAGAAAATGACACTCAATTCAAACTAATTGAGATTAACAGATTGTCAATATTGTGATTTTAAGTTAGAATTTCTATTTACGAACAAGATTTTTTTGACATGCTTTTTTTTATGTTCCGAGCAGTTTATGGTATTTTCATGAAAATCAAACCTTAACATATCTATTTAAAGTAGCTTTTTGGTTTGAACTAATATAATTTCTATACTATATGCAAGATTATTTTATATTTATTTGCTTCTTTTTCAATTTTAAATATTTAAGATTTTCTATTATGTATTTTTTTGTTGATGTTGTTCAATACTTTATTGCAATTTAATCAAAATTAGGGCTGCTTTTTCTGTTTTTGATAATCTTTTAATTTAAATTAATATTATAATTCCTATTTTAGTGCCACAGTTTTATATTTTCTGAACTATCCTTCTCCTGCTTATCATTGTAGGTACAGTAATTATTTGATACAAAGGATTCAAAAGTCTGTTTTTCAGTCAAACCACAATTTGTGAGGCTTTTTGTAAACAGAATCTTAGATCATGATGATCTATTCATGACACAAATTTTAAAGGGTTTTTTTTTACAATCAATGAAACTACACCTTCACTTCTCGCCAGAATTCTTTTTGTCATGTCCATCATTTGTTCACAAAAAAAACCTATATCTGTTAGAAAAACTATGGATGAAAACGGAAGCTATGGATGTGATAAAATACTCACCAAAGTAATTTTCCTTCTGACAATCTCTTCCTCATTCTGATTGTATACATTTTTTGCGTATTAAATGATAGATATTTTACATATATATGAAGTTTTCCTTCATTGAAATAAATATCCATCCTTCCTAATAATAATTCTTCCTTCATCGGCCTCCCCTCAGGGGGCTCACCTTCTTTAGGTGAGTACGGGTGTCACAATCCCGAGGTGCCCTAGTGATCTTTTCCTTTTCCCACGGGGTTTACTGTCTTTGGTAAACACGGGCTTCACGAACCCGGGGTACCCTAGTGATCCTTCTCTATTTTCGACCCTCTTGTCATTCAATTCATTCTTTCTTTCTCTCTTCCCGTCTAGACCACAGATATTAAAACAAATGTTTGGCGCAGTATAGCCGAAATCGGCTCTTGCGCCAATAAACCCCAAAATCACTCACTCACTCCTTCATCGGCATATTAAATGTTTTCTTCAATGTAGTAAAATATTGCTTAAAGTGTAACAGAAAGAAAAAAAATGACACTAAATTCAAACTAACTGCTATTAACACATTGGTAATATCATGAAGATAATGCTTCTTATTTATGAGAAAACAGAATGTACCATGTTTTTTGCATGTCACTGTTTTTTGTCTTATGGTCCCTAAGACCGATAAGAACTCAACTTTGTTTTAAATGAAAAAAAACTCAGAATTTTTTTTAACAAAAAGCTATTTGCTGAAACTATGAGGAAGTGCACCTTGAAACAATATTCTCATATTTTCTTTTGAATTCCATTTTGACCAGATTTTTCGTCATGACATAACTTTGCTTCTGACTATCTTGCAAACCAGAAAACTGTATCATTTGTAATCGAAAAAAATGTTTGCACACAAAAAAGATGCATCTTGAAAAGATTGTCTTATATTTCCCCGTGGATTTCTTTAAAATTCTGTGTTGAAGGGATTTTACGTCTCATGTGCTATCATGGTTTTAACGTTGCTACTGATAATCTGTTCCTTTCATAGTTTCTTGGAGATCATATGCATATTTTATGTTATACTGCCATATATGATATATATATTTCAATTATCACAATAGTTATTTATCATTGTATGTACTCATTCTTTTGCCTTTTACAATCAAATTATAATTTTTGATAGAAATATTGCAACAAAGTATTGTTAAAATAATTAATTTTTTAGCAACATGGTTATTATTTGTTTCATTCAGTACTGTTGTTGGTTCCGGACTATTTGAACAGGGACCTGTTTTAGGTAGATTTGATTTTAGTTCATACTAATTAAATTTTTTTGGTATTGAATTACATCTAATCTAATGCTATCTACAGAGATGTTAGATAGCATTGCACTCATAAAATACTAATTCAATTATTTTCCAGTTGAAAAAAGAGGCTTCCTAATATTTCTTATATATAAGAGCATTTAGTGAATCAGTTTATCATCATTATTTTTTTCTTTCGGTTTATCTATGACAGGTTATTTCACCCATAGTTCCCATAGCATATACTTACTACTCCTATCACTTTTCTGTAATAATTTTTATTTATATTTAAATCCATTCATATCTATTTACTCTTTAGCATGCTAATTTTCTCTCTTACATTGAAATATTTGTTTTTCTTAAATTATTATTTACTTTGAGACCAAATTGCAATTTGTTTAAAATTATTTATAATGTGAACATTCATTTGAAAAAACTATTTTTAATTTTTGGTTATACTACTTCATAAAGGGTTTTACCCTCCTTCAAAAATATTATAATTGCTATAATAGATTAATTTTTGTTTTTAAAACTTAACCCGTGCGAAGAACGGGCATTTCAGCTAGTATTAAATATGGCAAGCACCCCTGATACGAGTGATTTATTACAATGTGAAACATAAAAGTTGAAAAATGTTCAGTATTTTTAAAGTTTTTTTTATAGAGCCCGATTGTTATTTCCTCTTCTTTTTCAAACTCAATTAAGTAGGTCTTAAATAGTAGTTCTGCCTTGAAAAATCGGGGTTCCCTTACAGAAAAAGGTTCTAAAATCGAGCAATATGTTGGAAATATTCATCCAGTGGATTAGTAGAAGGGGGCGAAGAGAACCCGTTAGAGCATATTATGATAAATATTTAATTAATAACACGAAATATTTACATCAAAATTTTGGATTAACGATTATTTGCTTTATTACTACCATTTTTACTCGAATGTAAGCCGCACTTTTTTCTATGTGCTTTTTGCATGCGATTGAAAATCTGGTGAAAAGTTTCATGTTTAGAATCGAAGAAAAATTAGTTGTATGAAAAAATTAGGTCAATTACAGGTCCATGAACGTATTTAAAGGTGTACAATACTGGTAAAATAATTAATTAATCACTTCTTAGTTCTCATCTTAAATTTACTTTAATTTTGTAAATTTGCATATCAATAAACCAATTTACAATACTTTCTATTTTTCAAAACTTTTTGAGAATTTGGGATGCTACTTAGAATCGATGGCATTTTACATTTTACATTCGAATAAATACGGCATATTTATAATATGTATGAAATTTTGAGATTGGATTTGAGCCGTATCCTTCGTGCGGTTTATACGGCGGTAGCGACGTCCCTGGTTCTGAATAAGCTGTAGATCGTATTCAGGAAAATATGTACAATTAAATCACTTAATATATCTGTTAACTAAATAAAAACTAAGTAAATAATGCATAGAATATAATTTTTAAAGTTTAAAACTAATATTAGGTAAATTAGGATTAAACTAAACATAAGCTTACATCATTAAATTAAGGAAATTAACTGAATTAATTAATTAACTGAAAATGTTTTCATGCGTAGGGTGAATTACAGTATAATGTGAAGGATTGTGTTTATTTATTTTCAAACTACAAAATAACTAAAATTGCAAAAATCTATTGATCCGAGGGAAGAAAAAATAATTTTTCCAGAACTATCCTGCCATTTGAAGCGTGGTGGTGCAAAATAGGTACCACCTATTTTTTAAAACTTTGCACAACCTTTATTTTAAAAAAGAGCGTGTTTAATATTATTAATATGTTTCAGCTTTTTTTCTGTTCAATAATTATAGATTTGTGAGTTGAGTTGAGTTGAGTGAATATTAACGTCCCACTGTTCAGCTACACGAGGGCTTTTGGGGACGGTCCGCGTAATTTTGAACCATGGTCAAGTGACGCGGACGACACCTGAGCTGGCACCCCCCTCTCCTAACTACCACTATAGATTTGTGAAGCTTATCTAAAATATTTGTAAATATTTCCTGTAGTGCATTATTTTTGTTAAAAATTCAGCGCGTGAAAGAGTTAAAACGGCTATTTTAAATATCGAAAAACTAATTTGTTCTACACAAAAGATGTTTGTACTTTCTCTGCTATATTCTTAAAATTTGTGATAGCGGTCAGTTCCTGCTTACATCTCAACCCCCTTGTCTACCTGTAAACCCGGCTAGGTATGTGGGAGAAACTGAATGATCCACATACATGATTTCGATCTAATTAATTTATTGTTTCGAATACATAATATCAATCTAATTAAAGTAGCTGATTATATAGTAGAGCGCGAAGGTGAGATTCTATGACACGGGGATACTACTACAGACCTTCAACTGAATCTAAGACTGCTTAAATACGCTCAAATATAACTACGTCGCACACTAATAAGCTAACTTCTACTTAATCAAGTTCACAATTTCTGTACTTTTTATGCATCGGATCCTACACTGGAAACTTGCAGGTTATCTCTTTAGCTTGATCAATGTCGTTGGATCCACGCTCTGTAATCTTTTTCCTGGACAACTCCAAGACATCTAACTAATTCCACTCTCTTTCAATCTTCAACTAACAACTAACTCGCAGACTTTATGCTAACTCCTACTTGGTAACTCCAACTCATAAACTCTCGAAAACAGAATTTACATAATCACGCTTCCTTACTCAGTGAAAGTTGGTTGAAATAAATATTTTCCTAAAAATTCATGAAGGGATTAGTAGAGTCGCGTATAGATGCGTCACAAAGTATTATTTAATATATTTTTTTAAATAAAACAA
Source organism: Trichonephila clavata (assembly GCA_019973975.1). Lineage (NCBI taxonomy): Eukaryota > Metazoa > Arthropoda > Arachnida > Araneae > Nephilidae > Trichonephila > Trichonephila clavata. The sequence continues at coordinate 1,120 of BMAO01028513.1, read as the reverse complement.
AACATAATTTGAAAACTGTAATACGCATTTTTAAATTAGGGAGACAAAAAATTTTTTTCTTCTTATTTCTCTTTGCCACTAATTTTCAAAATGAATATTGTCAGTCCATAAAGAATTCATTATGATAAATGCAAATATGGAGGAGAAGAGCTGAATTGGTTATGTTTTTTTGTTAATAAGAAAGCATTGCTTAGAAAAATAAATTTAAGTATGTGTGTCATAATAATGTACTTTCACTTTCTATTCATTTGGCTTGTTGCTTGTAATAATTATTTTAAGAAACCTGATGAAAGTACAACACAAAATCAACCAATCATTGTCGTGGACCAATTCACCTTGAATCCTCTTTTCCACGTTAACAATATCCTGATGAAAACTTTTGCTTTGTTTATAACTGACTTGTTCTCAGTTAGCATAGAAGAAATTCAAGTGAGGGTACATAAGTGGATCTTTAAGGACATATTGCAGCCTTATGACCAACTTATCATCAACCAGATCCTTATAGCTTTCAAAATTACTACTCCCTACAAGTATGTTGGCACTTAAGCGAGCGGATCCCAACATGTTTTTATTTACTTCTTAAAAGTTTCTGAAGCCTAGGGTCTCTGCAAAAAAAAATTCTGTTTTTAATTGTTTTCTAAACTGATCTACTGAATGTTTCACGTAGGTAGTTGAATGATGGCCCATTCTTATACATAAATTTTCAAAAAGTTTTTGAAAGGTCAATTTTTTATGTGCAAAAAATTAATGAGGATTTAGTCATTTCCCCAAGTTTAAAAGAGCTCTCTGAGAGCAATCTCTAACAATGAAGTTTAAGCCATTCCTCTGCTTTTCACTGAGAAAGAAACTTTGTAATTCAAATATCACATCCATAAACGAAGACACTACCCTCAGATAAGCATAGATCCTCAACCATGCTATTTTAGTTAATTATCTCCTAAAGCTTTTTGATGCTGTAAATCTATGACTTACCTAAAATTCTGACAAATCATCTTTATGCAGAAGGCACGTGATGCTGTAATAGGTTTGGATGGAAGCTGTTTCTGTTATTCAGTGAAAACGTCTTGAAAACTTAGTTTTGAAACGTCTTTAAGCAGACACTATTGATTGAGTCATGCTT
>BMAO01028512.1:0-64606 GCA_019973975.1 Trichonephila clavata | reverse complement strand
AAAAATGACGCCGAACAGTGGTTCCAGATTGATACTGAGCAAGACATTATGTCCAATGCAGAAATTATTGCTGCTGTTGATGAAAAAAATGCCGGAAAAGAGTGAAGACTTTAGTACAAACTTCTAAAATATGCACAGTGATAGACCAAAGGCTGGCGAAACCACCTTCAGTATTTTGAACAAGGTGCATTGATAATGGACTGCTCCTTCATCATCTTCGTGATAAAGTAGCAAAACGCATAGTGCTGTAAGAAAGACAACAGGACATTTCGCCTTTTTCAAAAAAACTAGCTACTTTTTGCTGTTTGGCTGCTTAATTTTCATTATAAACAGCTATTTGTCTTTATAAAGTGTTTTCCGGAGGCGTGACTGATCAGGTAAAATACTGTATGCTACGTATTCATTAATTTTAATTTTCATGTAATAAATGCTTTATGCTTTCACGAAATACATACTTTTCTTTTGTTTAAGGGTATTTGTGAAGTTTGTTTTCTGTTGGTATTTCCAAAACACACATAACCATTCTTTTTTTAATTCTAATCGCGATAACCCGGCATTTTCACAAACTCTACCAACCATTCGGTCCCCATTAGGCCGATTTTTCGGCATTTAACTGTATTACCGTATGAAAGAAGACCAGTAAATAAGTGAGGTAGGATTAAAGGAAAATGCCATGAAGCGTCAGTTGAAGTCACAACAATGTGATAAATAACAGTTTTGAAGTTATTAAGAGCTAAGATTGAGATTTACTCAATAGAAGTTCTCAGTAAACGTACTTGAAGATTATACATCTTATTTTTTATACTTATACTTGAATATATTCTGTTAATCTCAAGAAGAAGCCTATTTTTTATATTCCTCTTTAGTTAAGAGTTGTAAATGTACTTGCTGAATGAAATATTTTCATTTGATTTCGTGTGAGTTTCTTGTATACTCTCTGAACACTTACCTTAAGAAGTTATTGAAAAGTATTCAGCGGTGATCACAAACAGGTACCTTCTCCTCATGTTAGTGCGGGGAAGATCTCTCTCCTTATTTAGATTCCCTAGGACAGGGATGGCGAAACAGTGGCACTCGTGGCATTGATGGCCCGTGACACAATATTTTGGGCACGCCACCAATCAAAAGTTTGCATTTTAGTTCAATAAAGAAGTTCACTGTGAAGTATTTCGAACAAACACAAGTGATCGATCACGGGGTGGTGGGGAGCACACTCTTTTGTTATTCTTTTGCCTTAGTTACATCGTGGACTACAATTGCTAATGATGCGAAGTTTGTCTATGAATAACATAGACAATATCGCTGACACAACTTATTTTAAAGATTATTTGTGTTTTATTTAAGATTTTTAACTGTTATTTAACAAGGCTAGTTCAGAAAAAAGTGCAAGATAGTAAGTGTAACAGAGAATTTCGAACTTGGTGGACCGAGAAATATGGCATGATTAGTAAGGGTGACCAGGCTGTGCGTCTTTTATGTTTTGGGACAGTGGTACGTAGAACATCATCTGTAAAATGGCATTTTGAAGCACATCGCAAAACCCTTTTGTTAAAAAAGTGAACCAGAGAGAGAGCAAAAGAATTAATTAAAATTCTTAAATCCTTATATAAGTTATTCGTTATCTAATCTGTAATAGCAAAAGTCACACTAATGTTACTTTAATCGGAATTGTACGTATAACTAAAACATTTTCTACTATGCAGTGCAAAATGTATTTTTCAGGAGAAAAATAAAGAGTTTTCAGTTGTTAGTATTTAGTTCCATTATTTTCCAACAAACACAAAATTGACGGCACTTCTGTTATTCTTTAAATATTTCTTTAGAAAAAGTGGCGCGTTGATTCATAAGGGTTCGCCACCCCTGCCCGAGGAAATACGAACGCAGCATGAATGGAGAAACCATTGAATCAAACGCGAAATTATAACCAGGAAGTCATTGAAATAATTAGTTTTTATTAAGGATAACAATGAGAATGACTACGTTATATGAAGACACAAGATGAGCTAATTGTAAACAAGACAGCTAATAAACAACTCTGTGTATTATTATTATCATCAAATTTTATACTTATCTAAAGGAGAGGCAAATCCTCGGTATTGTCAATCCAAAAACCTCCGTAATCTTGAATAACAGAAAATAAGACAATGTTGATTTGGCATGAATCATTATGGCAATTACGTCCACAGGCATTTATAAGCTTCGCTATTATTCTCTTTACGATCTATCTCGCCGACTATTTACATACCATTCAGTTGTGACGTTCAGTTGTATTGAGGCGTTGTTGTTGCTTAAAAACACAATTTGGCGGGATGGAAGAAAATCGGAGTTGGAAAGGATAGACCTCGTTGATAGTCCATTGTTACAACTGCGTATTATTATTATTATTAGATAAAAGAAATGTGATCACATAATTTTTTGATGAAAGATTTCAATAAAATTAAATACAAATTGCGCACTTATTCTTGGTTGTCCTATCTTAGGATGAATTAGTTCTCGTTTGTAAGAAAACAAAGCACACAAAAAAAAAGAACTGTTGAATACTTAGTTCAACAACTAAGTGAGCTACTGTTGAAACAAATGTCATTCAATCATTGCATTTTGTATGGCATTTTTGCCCTTGGTGCTGCATTTTGTGTGACCACACTACTGGTCACACAAAATGCAACACCAAGAAGGACTAAAGACAGGGAAATTTATTTAGAAGATTAACGGTTAAAAAGATTAAACGATTAAAGTTACAGCCAATTGTGACGTGTAGATGATGACAAAAGGAGTAGTTAGTGCAACCGCGATTGTTTGGCTATAACCACTGCCACACACCTCGGCATTGAATCAAAGAGGCTTTAGATGTAGATCCTTGGGATACAGCAGTCCATGCGGCTTCGATACATTGCCAAAGTTGATTTGGTGTAGCAGTGGATGGTGTATCCAGTGCCAGTCGTTGTGCTACGCGTTTTCGATTGGCGATAGATCGAAAGATAAAGCAGACCAAGGAAGTAATTGAATCTGGTGGGTAACTCTTGAACATAGCCTGTTACGTGTGGTCATGCATTATCCTGCTGGAATATGGCTGATGGCAAGCACTGAATGTATGGGAGGACAATGGGTTCCAACACCTCAGAGATGTAGCACTGGCTGTTTAAAGTACCGGCAATGCGTACTAGAGGAGTGCGGCAGTGAAATCCAATACCGTCCTAGACCATGATACCGGATATAGGACCAGTGTGGCGATGCATAACGCAACAGTTCAGCAGCCTCTCTCAATGGTGTCCCCAAACTCGAATCCGACCATTGTGATGTTGCAGGCAGAAGCGGGTTTTGTCGGTAAACACAATGTCATTCCATTCCGTTATCCATCTCCACCGTTCATTGCACCATTGGAGGCGATGGCCATGCTTTCCAGTCAAGGGTAAACGAAGAAATTGACGCCTTGCGGACATTCCACTCTACATCGAATTGTACAAGTGGAGAAGAATGAAAGGAAGAGACTAAATCTGTTGTTCTATAGTTAGTGATGTGGCTGCGTGATCCATAACTGACATGCGCACAATCCACCTGTCATCACAGACAGTGGTGCAACGAGGTGGGTGTGATCGTACCCATCGATTCTTCTTTTCCACCTGCATCAGCGATGATATATCCACATCACAGGTGCTTGATTTCGTTCAACATGCAGACAGATTTTTCTGAAGGATAATCTGCAATCTCTATGGGGGTATTTTTCTTCCTCGGTTGAATTCAGAAACTTAATCAAAAGGCGCTCGATGTCTTCCACGAGGCATAATTAAACATCTTAAAAAAACGCAGGAAAAAAAACAATTGCCATACTTCAAATCGCCAATCTGTTCTCCACTTATGTAGCGCTTGCGGGTGGCGCTACGGTTTCCCGTGGTGATGGTGTGAGCTACAATGCTAATGATTTGCGTATTTCATTGCCGGCAACGCATGATGTAAATTTCACATGGTTTGCTTGCTTCCTTCAGGGTGTTACATTTTGTGTGGCCAGCACTGTAAATAGAGTTTAATTAGTGAATAATGTTTATTCACCAGTATGCTTTGTGAAATAAATTTTATCAATTCTGATTTATTCGGTCATGAATTTTATAAATAATTCAAACATAAAAGGCCTAAAATACTGGAGGAAACAATAATTAAAAATATTCAATTGTGAAGGAACGTGAAAGAGTGAATTATCTTAATTTTTTAATAGATAAAACAATCATAATTAAGTATAAGAATTTTCTTAATTTACACCCTTTGTGAGTTCATTAATAATTCTTTGAATATTACTTTGAAATAAATATAAAAGCAATGGTCTTTATACTATTTATAATTATAAACAGAGAAGGAAGGTACCGGCTGTATTGCTTTGTCTTTTACATATTTATGCACGAAATTTGAGTAGAAATAAATTGGACACTTAAGACTGGGAGTTTTCGCATTTAAGAAACAATTCAAATTACATATTTAAAAAAAAAGATTTTATTTTGCTTTTAAATACATTTTAAAGTAATAGAAATGTATTAAAAAAGAATATTAAATCAAATAAAAATAAAGTTAAAAAGACATACAACCTGCTTGTAAAATTTAAATACCTATTTTTATTCCTAGTAAATGCACATAAAAAGGAATAAAGACTGAAGCGATAAAACCCACCGTTACAATAAGATTATTTGCGCAGAAAAAAAGAAGCTCTAGATCATTTTAAGTGTTTCTGGAGAAAAGATGGTATGTTCAGTGTAATGCGTATAGGAACAGCCCCAAAATAAACCTGAATGCACCTAGAGTAGAAGCAGAACCGCATGCAAGAATCTCCTGGCCAGAAAATCCACTCCTCCTGATTGCTCTAAAAAGATGCGCATTCTCTCCCGGGTAAAAAGGAACGATTTGCGTTTGGGAAAATGGATGTACCTACTCTTCCTCGGGAAAAGAGAAAGAAAAATAGTCATTTATTCCCCCTTTTCCCCCTGGTGGTTCAGTTATTCACTCGCTTTTCGGGGCTTATGCAACGAAATTTACCTTTCAATGACTCGTTGTTTGCGTAGGGCTTCACTGCTAAGAGAGTGTCAATGCAAAGCAAACTGTTTTACAGAATCCGTTAAAATTTTTGAAGAAAGGCTGACAGTATGTTGAATTGGGGAATATATTCTTTGCTTTTCTAGACATAAATATACCGCTTCCAGCAACGACAGAAGTGTTTATAAAAATAACAGGTATCAAGTGTTTGTTAAACGATCTGTAAACAATTATAGTTATAATTTTATTTGTTAACAATTGTTAATTTTGCTGTTAAAACGAGGAAAACATTTTTTTAAAGAAAAATAATTTACCTATTAAAGCATTTTGATATCAATAAAGAATGTACATTATTTGCTCAAATGTAGGAAAATCTCTCTATATATAAATGGATGTTTGTATATATGTGAAATCGCTTCACTCCAACACCGTTGAACCGATCACTATCAAAATTAGCATGTACATGTAATTTTTTGTGTAGAAGGCTTTTGTGCTATCCTCTTTATTGCAGCTCCCCACCAGGTGATGCTACAGCATATCAACTTCTTCATCGTTCTATCAATCGCCATGTTGCCAACATGATCGCCGAAAATGATGCCAACTTGGCTGAATCACCAGCATTTCGCTATGTTTATATTGAATCGCTATTATAATGTAAGGAGCGACGTTGCTTGCTAATCTTACAATTTTAACATAAAAGAAATACAACAGAAAGCAATAATAACGTGTCACACATCCAGGTATAAATTATTTACACTATTTTAAGCGTTCATTACACAAAATTTGTAACAATGTGTTACATTTGTTAAGCAGAGATCAGCTTAGGAAGGTGTTTTCAAAAATCGACCCACACGAGAGTTATGGGGATTTATAAATTTTTATCAGCTATTAGATCTACAGACACTAAATTTAACAAATATTGTTTTTTTTTATTCAGCTGTTATATGCAAAGGGATTTTTTGTTTTGTTTAATTTGCAATTCACGTAAAATTAACTCATTAAAAACTTCTTTATCTTTCAATCTATATTGTTTAATTTCTCAATAGTAGGTTAAAAATTGATAAAATAAAAAATTTTTGGACAGATATTGGTAAGTGAATCAAAGACACTTATTTTTTTTAATTGTTCACACACAATCCAATAATATCCTTAGATAAATTTTGGTCGCATCAAGTAGTAAGATTTTTGTTTATTTGCTTTTCAAATAACACTACGTGAATGTGAAAGGATTTGAAAAACTCGAAACAGAAAAAAGTGGGATATGGAAACTGTCTCACTCACACAATTTCTACAAGGAAATTTGAGTAACTATTAAGATTAAAATGCAACACCCGTCATAGTATTCTACAAAAATATAGAATCAGTACTCGAACCCATGAACTCACTAAGCACTAGATCTTAACACCGGATTGCTGCGGTTCATCGTGTAACTCAGAGGTTTCTAAACTTTTTTTGCCTCATAGACCCTTTGCCAGGTTTTTCACTTTTGGGTAGACCCTACTTACCTATTATTGAATTTTTGCAAATTCATCGACTTAAATGCGAATTTGACAGCTGGTATAGAGCTACTTACTCTAAAATATTTAAATTTCTAACTGTAGTAAGGTACAGTGTTTAAAATTTAAGAAAAAACATGTAAATTAAGAAATCAAAATTTAAATAATGCATAAAATAACTGTTACATAAATTAACTGAGCAGCAAACGAATGCTTTTAGTGTGAGGGATGAATCTGAGGATTCAATAATTAATTTTCAACATTTCGCATGTCTTGTCAGAGGTTTAACCCTAAACACCTCCACGTTTAATAGTGCTTAGTCTTTTCTTCTTTGTTTCTTTCTTTTTGTTTTTTGTTTTGCAGTTTTGGCAAACGCGCTGAAACACCTCGGTTGAAAAAGCAATTACAAACTTTCTCAAGGTATTCCATAATAAGGGATAAATAACAGGGGGAAATCTTTTTAAAGCCAAAATTGCTGACATCCATTTCTGAACTTTACAGTAAGATCCCCGTTAATGCTTAATTCCTGAAATTTGACAATTTTTTTCAATATGACCATATGAATTGATTGCCTGCTATGATATTACCATAGTCACAAAGCATTTCAAATCTAATTTCAAAATCCAAAAAATGGACGGCTAAATTTTGAACGTAGGTTAAAATATCTTTACCCTGGTAGATTTTCTGTGACAATTAAGAAACTGAGAAAATTCGCGACGTCTAATGTTATACTCCTTTAGCTTAATTCTTACACACACACAAAAGAAACGCTAAAATAAGGTTCTTGTTTTAATAAAGTTTATGCTATCCCCTTGCAACTGCAAATTAACCTCATGAAATGTAGTAAATATGTCTGTTAAATAGGTAAGTCTGGTTTCCATTTGATTAAAATACATTTTAAAATTAAAAGTCAAGATCTGGTTTAATGAGAGTCACAAACATAGAACCCCATTTACACCTCATGGACCCCTTGAAGGTCGTCATAGACCCCTGGGGGTCTATGTAAACCACTTTGGGAATCACTAGTGTAACTGGTCTATCTGCAAACCCGTAACTAATCCTCTTGGGGTAAATTTATTTCTTTTTAACTGTTGTTCTATTGAAAACTTTCTGCCGAAGAAGAAGACTTGACTCATGCAAATGAGTGGTTCTATTTAAGCATAGATTTTTAGGTACGTAAAGTTAGTCGAGAGCCAGTCGATAGTTAGTCGACGAGTAGTTTCTGGAAGGTCAATTATTGCTGATTGGAGAATAAATTATAAGATTGAGATAAAGAATAACGGCCGTAGGTCATACAGCAAATAAAGGAATTAGGATGAAATATACTGTAGAAGTCCAAAGTGTGACCAGAGTAAATTAATTAGATTATACTCATATATTAAGTATCCTTTAGCCGTGTGATTGCTTTTTTAATAAGTAGTGTTGTGCATTTCCTACCCTGAGTCGTTTGATTTAAGCTAGTGAGAAATAATAAATCTGTGCTTGAACTAGTTATGGCTGATCTTTACTCGAACCCCCAAACACCAACAACCCCTGTCCGAGGTTGTTACAATTGGTCTTGAAATATTTCAAGAATTACTAAAATCTTTTCTACCAATGGTTTAAATATTTAAAACTTAAAATTCTTGTCCGCAGAATGTAGATTATAACATTTTTACGACTAAGGGAAACATTTCCCCTCATTTTAAAATGCATGATTATAATATTCACTTCTGCGTTTTTATACAGATTAAAATTCCCACTTTTAAATTATCAGATTTCAAATTTGGTAAGCATGTTTCTGTTGTAGAGTAGAAATTTGCTTAGAACGGGTTTTGCGGAAATAAACCCCAGGAGGTGAGGTTACAGGGGTGTAAATGACAAATATATTCCTTTTATAAATTAAAATCATATTCTTCTTAAATCTGGGGGGTTGTAAAATTTTTTTTGAATACAATACAAAGCTTAATGCTAAGGCTTAAATTACAATACTTTAAAAAAACATGTGGTCCTATATTATCGTGAAATTTGAAGTGAAGAGGGTAGGTAACGGCTGGTAATAAAATATATTTTAACAAATATAAACAAATGCCTGGTAGTGAGAAAAATAATTCCCGGTAGTTAATAAATGGAATTTCTATGAACTATTGGTATGTCTTTTTCTTATGATTTTTCTATTTATTTCACTTCTAAGCAAACTAAAATAAACAGTTACGAACTGATATTTAATCTTGGCAACTTATGGTCCTATAAGGTTTGAATTCAGTTATAAAGATGTAATATGGAATGCAAGACAGGTAAATCATTAACAAGAAACGTTTGGAATCAATTCAGCAATGTATTTAAACATGTATTATATATCGGCAATTTACAGAATTGATTAATAAACTCATGAACTGAAAATAATACAATATTACATTTTCAGTATAAATAAGATGAAAAAATCAAAACAGATAAATTATCTATAGCATTTTTATTTTACAAATAATTTTTAACACTGCAATACTTTAAGTAAATCTGGTACCATTATCATTAAGGGAAAAATTGCAAACAGTAAATCTTATTCAGTCTCCATTTTTTTTCCGGAAATAGAGGTAAGTAGATAGATTCTACGGAAATAGGCAGTTTCTAGTTCATGTGTTAATAAAAAAAACACATATGCAAATGAGATCTTTCCTGTATAAGGGGTTGAGATAAGAAGAGGGAGAGGATGTGGAAAATCAATGGAAATGCAGGATTCGGAGGCAAGCAACTGGCGAAACGTCAAAACTCCTTCTTTGGAAAGACGTATGCAAATATGACAGGAATAAGTCGATTTCAGGAAACACGGATTTTTCAACTTAGTGTCGGGTGGGGAAGAAAATGATAGGTGTGTAGGAATACACAATTGGATTTTCTGGCCGTTGCGTATTTCAAGTTCAAGTGTTCTGGTTTTTTTAGTTGTGTGTACATTTCTTTTAAAAGTTTTTATAAATAGATTACATTAGGAATATTTTCCGGGTTTTTTTTATCTTAAGTTTGTGAGAATTTTTAAATAAAGATATTTTACTGTCAACTTTTAATCATGGTTTATATGTATATATGTTACCGTTAAAGTGTGAAATCCGTTATTTCATAGAGTAACTAAGTATTTCAGTCAGTTAAAGTACATAAAATTGCTGAATTTTATGATTTAGCTAGGTATTCTGTAGAATAACGATTACTTCATCGTTAAAGTATGAAATACATCATGAATTCAGAGATGTGCAAACACCTGAATTCAAGACGTCAAGTAGATCTCATAGATTTTCAGTTTCAGTCTGATGGAAACTATAAACTTGTTTTAGTTAACCAGGATCATTTGACGAAGTTTCTGATTTTAAGAACTCTTCTAACAACACAGTTGCAACGCATTTACACGATATATTTTTATTATTCGGTGTCCTATGTGTACTGCAATTTGACAATGGAAGGGATTTTGCAATAAACTTATAGACGACTGGAAAAAAACTTGGCCGGCAAGCTGCAATCTTTGCTCTAATAAGTAATGAAAGTAAAATAAAGGAATTTTATAAAATTTAAATTAATATTCTTTTACATTTTTGTTTAAAAAAGTTTACACAATGTTTTTATGAAGCAACAGTTTTTCTTCCCAACATGTATATATTTTTTTGATAATATTTAAATATAACTCTATTTCTGCAACACATTCATTTTTTTTTTCATTCTGCTTTTCCTTATTAGTTATCAATTAATCATCCGCAATAAGGATAAAATGTATTTTTTTAGAGATTTTAGCTATTTTGATTAATTAATTAAAAAAATAAATTTGAAATTGTTTATCTTTCATTTTAACGTTCTGTCATCAATTATTTCATAGAATAGCTAGTTATTTCATGGCATAACTAGGTAAAGTATAAATTCTTTATCTATTATATACTTTAACTGACTTGTATAGTTAATTCATGAAATACCAAGTTATTCTATGAAATAACTGAATTATACATTTTAACGGTAACATATATACTTGTACATAATGTACATATATAAACCCTTTTAAAGTTGAATTTTCCCTAAAAAGTTTTTAATTCATAACGGTTTCGAGCCCTGCAAGACCTTTCGCGTGGTAATTAATTTTTATTTTTACACGCCTGATAGGAAATGACCACAAAATTACCTCCCCCCAAAACAAATCTTCAGCGTTTTTAAAACAGGATGTGATGCAATCACGTATTCAGACCAACCAGAAAAACCTTTACTGGAAATCATATGATTTTAACAGCTTCCGTTTAAGCAAAATCATAAAGGAATGAGACATCGGGAATGAATGATGAAAGCTTTTGTGATTGTTTGAAATGCTCGTGTGTCTATCTATTTGTCTTTATGTTGTATTTCTTACATCGCCGCTTTACACACTTGTTCTTCATTTATTGATCCACATTTTCTTAAAATCTTAATTTTGTACATGGATTTAAAAATCCCAAGCCTCCTCATTCCTCTACGACTGCAACAAATTTACTCATTCCATCTCAAAATGTTATATTGCAAAGTAAAAATTCCCAAAGTCAGCTTAATTATTTCATTCATATCTATAGATATACATAAACGTATATAGCATGTGGATGTAATTTTTCTTTGGGGAATTTCATTTGTGCTTGTTGAATTGTAGATAACAAAATTAATAAAACATAACTTCAGAAACAATTTAAGGCAGCGTTTCTTGAACTGTGGAGTGCGCTTCTCTAGGGGGCGTGCTAATCCTAAGTGTGTGTGTGGGGGAGGCACAAGCACATCGAATTCTCGGAAATTAAGAATTATTTTTAAAAATTGTTAATTTATTGAAAGGAAGCAAACCAAAATACACTTTTAACTATGAAAAGTAACACAATGTTTATGTTAAAACTTAAACGTAACTTAAAATATTTTATTTAAAAGTAACGTACACAAAATTTAATATTTATAATGATAATTTGTGCAGTTTATATAATTGTAATGTAGCTTTAGCTTCAAAATACGTTATTATAGTGTTCAATACATTGCCATGGTAGGGCGATGAAAATTCTGATTGAGAATTGGGTCACCAATAATGGAAGTTTGAGAAGCTCTGATTTAAGAACTTTTGGGGAGGGAGAAGTTTAGTTCCTACCTTCCGTAGTATGTCATAAACGCTCTATAAGGTGCTTTGCATGTATAAAACTTTAAAAAAACATTCCTTTTCTGTGTGATCATTAACGATAAATAAATCAAAATGGAGAAAAATCAACAATTTGATACTGCTTTGAACATTGAAGCATTTATTAAAGCATCAAAAATTACGACCTTAACTAATACCTTCGATTGAAGTTAAAAGTGTTATATCCCATATTCTGATTAAATAAATGATTACTATTAAACTAAGAAATTCTAAATATGCACTTCAAAAACAACAGATTGCCTAAAAGATATTTTGCTAAAAGCAACATTCTTAACCAAATGTTTCCAAACTTATGAACAAAGTAGACAAGTTTGAATTTTGAAGCAGGCGCCCCTAAACTTCGAATGTCTACAAATCTCAACTTAGGCAACTTTTTTAGACTTTTCCAAGATAATGTGTTTTATTTACCAAAAAAAAAAAAAAAATTAAAATTCAAGATAGCAAAAACTTCGCCAAATCGATACCAAACGACCCCACCAGGTTCACCAACGTACCTCTCTCCTCCTAACCTTCCCGCAGTTACTTCTCTTCTTGTACTCCAGGTGGTTAGCCAATCAATCGCGAGTTTATGCACCCTTCGCTCTCCTAAAGCGGTCGAGTCCACCCTTGACTTGTCTGTAGCGTTCCAATATCGATCGGACCAATCCACTCGAGTTGAGGGGAGGGAAAGTAGAACAGCAGCATCTCCTCGTGGGAAAAACCGGCGTTACTGTCAGTTTTTGAGTTCAGTGTCCTTCAAAGCGTGATTTCCAACCGGAAGCCAGTTCAGTGTGTTTGTGTGTTGTATTGCGTTCGGGTGTACGTTCTCGTTTTTTTTGTTACCTCCCCCCTCCTGTTCGACTTCGAAGGAATGTTTAAGTAGACTCAGATGAAAGTCTATTTTTATTGATGACCAATCCGTATGGATGCGGATACGTTAGCGTTTGTTTAGTAGCTATTTGTGTGTGTGTAGAATACTGTGGCATGGATTTAAAGGCGAAAACATGTGACTCGTTTATCAAGGTCCCTCGATAGTTTTATTTTAGATCGGGAATGGAGAAGTGTGCGGTGTGCTTAAGTAAACCTTTTTTATGATTATTAACATACGTAGAAGAAATTATAAAGTGCAAATTTCTTAGGATTGTTTTTTTAATCTCAAAATAGAAAATGAAATTTAAATAACTTCAGAATTTGTTTAGTAAAAAAAATAATAATTCTTTTCTCCTTTTTTTTTTTGTTGCAGAGTAAATTATTATCAGATATAATTTCAATTTAATGAATCGTTTTTTTATGTAGCTGTTTTTTTCAGTTATTGTTAAATATTGTGATTTTATCACATCGTTCAAAATAATATTCTTCAATTTGTTTATATAATAGTTAAATTTATTTGTTTTAATTTAATGTACAAATTGTATGATATAAAATATTTTTTTGTTTATGAATTTGATTTAGAATTTATGTTCATCTACGGTATATTGTTATAAAAATTACTTTTTAAAATATTTCGGTGTCGGAGCGTAGGTATATTACTGTACATAGATATTAATTATTATATAAAGAAATATAAATAAATATATATATTCGCTTACATTAAAAATTAATTAGATAAAATATAATCAATTTTAAGTAATAAAATTAATTTGACCGTTAAGGATATCTTTTATAATTATTTCAAAAAGAGTCAATCCAATTAATTGTTAAGTATATGTTTACAAAACAAAATTTCTCTAGCTTTATAAGAACTTTTTATTTCAAGCATCATATAATTTCAGTTATATAAAATTTAAAATTTTTGAGTCTCATAATTAAATTTAATGAATTGATTGGAGTCAGGAGTTGATGTGCGATTTCACTGCCAACTTTTCTAGTGTCGAAAAGAGTCGTTGCATTTATCACCCCATACTGGAAATCTATTTTGTTGCAGCCAGAGTCACACAAAAATCCTACATATTATTGTATAGAATTTACGTGAAAGTTCTCGAATGCCTTATTTAGAATGTATGTTTCCCTATCTTTGAGATCGAGAAGAGCTTGCAAACTTAGCAATTTGAATTTCTTGTACTTATACTTTGCTATATATCTGCTGAAGACGTATAGCCACGCGCCCAATTTTTTATTCGGCATAGTAGAGGTTATTCGTACATATCATCGTGTACATGGTATCAGTGATTAAGTTGCCACTCCTACAGGAAAAAAAACACACAATAAAATTAGCTTAAAAAAATAATAATAACAATAAAAAAATCACTCTCTATTTAGCTGACACGCGCTTACTGCAATAATAGCACTTACACTTGCAAATTAAAGTACTACGACACTTACCTACTGCGTACCAAGTGATGGTCAAAGTGTATTGTGTAAAAGAACATGTATGCCTTCATTCTTTCAAAGTATAAGAAAAACTATGAAAAACTTCACGTGGAGTTGGTGTGGTTGTTAAAATAAAACAATCAACAATTGTTCCTCATGTACATGCGATATCAATGCCCACTGTTCTATAAGAACTGGAACGATTAAATCCTTGAATCTAATTCTATAAGACAATAATAATATTATATTTGTTATAGGAAAGTTGTAGTTATTAATTTAAAAAGCTATAGATTTATTATGATAAAAGAGCTGCCATAATCTAGTATTAAATGGATTGAATGATATAAATCTGTTTGATAAAAATCAAACATCTACTTTTCATAGACCAATAAAGGTCGTAAGGCCTTTTGTTACTAAGTATTGTCACAGTATATGTGTATGAAATAGTGCTAAAGAAAGAATTTGAGTAAATACTCTCTCTACAGAAATTTCACGAATCTTGTAAAGCAGAGACCTATCTCTTACGTGATCTGTTTATATTAATAATAAAAGAAAGAAAATATATGTAAAAATATAGCTTATAACTGTTTAAACGAACTAAAAGCGCATTCATTTGTGAACTTGAAATGCTAATCAAATATACTACTGCCACAGAAATCACTGCCAGACAAAATCAACCTTTCTTTCATGGAATAAGCCATTCATAAAGTTCAATATATTTCAGAAAAGATCAAACATCTAATCAATTTAAAGTCGAACGAACGAACACAGATATTAATAACTTTGTGATCCTAAGTGAAAAAGAGAAACGAACTGAAACAAACGAATCGAGCGAAAAGTGTAGCGTAAAACCTTCCACCTATTGGAACAAAGTATCATAATTTGTTCCAAATAAAAATAAGAAATAAAAAAAGTAAAAGAAAGAGTATCAAATATCGTTCAACTTCCTGTCTGCGCAAGCGTACTGGTCTTTTCTCGTGTGACGTCAGCGTCCGCAGCGCCGTGCAGTGGATCGTTCAGGCAGGGAAGCCTGTCTTGCCCCTGACACCAGGAAAACAACAATATCGCTTTCCCCCTTTACTCTATCCCCCAGGAGCGAGCGGATCGGGGAGGGTGAACAGGGGGGCCCAAACGACTTTTTCGTAGACGCACAATACCCCTTTTTTGTTTTCTATTATTTCAAATTTTGGATAAAGTGATGGAGAGAAATATTCGATAGTTAAGTCATTTCAGGGAGAAAGAACTGAGCCCTGTGTTACACCCTGCCCCATCCGTTGAAATCCCCTCACGTCGCCGAAGCTTTAGCCATGCCTATCCGACGAAGGGTGGCAAACGATATTTCACCGGTGAGTGGACAAGGGGCAGTCTCCGGACCGCCGGCCAGGAATAAGTAGTCGACAGAGGAGGCCTACGTTTAGTAGGTAAGTTTATTTACAATAATATCTTACTTCCAAACATTCCTTAGTTAGTCCTTATTATTCTCATATATTGGTATGAAAATTTTACATGTAAAACAAGGTTTTTATATTGCTTATATAATATTTCCTACATACCACTTACGTTTATTATGATTAAATATGAAACGACCTATGCAGTGTAATTGTAAAACTTTTAGGAGGAATTGTAAACTTTATTGAAAGTCTGGAAATGTCTTTAAATTCTAAGAAAGTGGAAGAAAACTTTAAAACAGAGATAAAAAATGATAAAAAATTTTATATAGCAGTTAAAAATGCAGAATTCTTTTGTCAAAAATAAAATTTTGATAATTTTTTGATAAACTTTAATTTGATGAGTTGTTTGAAAGTTTACAGCTCAAAAATACGTTTAGGAGATGTATCAATAACAGGAAAACATTATAAAAAATTTTATGCAGCGTAAGAAAGTTGTTCGAAAAGTTGTTCGATTTCAGTTCGAAAGGGAGAACATTTCATATTTTTTAACAATTAATAATTTTTGTTTATCATGAACATTTCACAAGTATATATAATAAACAAAAACTTTGTGAAAAAAACCATTTGAATTATTCTCCAGTAGTTTTTCAATTAAATTTACGAATTTGCTTAATGTTATTTACAATCAAAAAGGAGTTGTTGAGTTATTATTTCTCTCTTATAAAAAATACAGGATAACATAAAACGCATTTGGTATTAGGTAAAGCATATGATAAATCTTCATAAAAAGTATTCCAAATATTAATAAAAGGCTTATGATAAAGTTTGTACTGTAAAATTTTCTACCAATAATATATTAGATTCTTTAGTTGCTTTGTAGATTAAAAGTAGAATTATTAAAATAATCTAAAAATTTGCTTACTTCCTCGGTAATTATTGCGAAATACTAAAATAAAGAAGTTGAAACAAGTGAAAGAAATGTCAAATGTGCGTGTTAAAAAAATCGTCTGTTATAAAAATAAATGTTAATTTATTTATTGCTATTGATTTATGAAAATTTTTTGTCGTCAAAGTTAAATTTTAAAAAAAAATAAGTTTTCAATTAACGTTTTATTTATAAAACATCTATGTTTGTTTTAGGGTTAAATTATGTAAGTTATGACTATAATTTTATACAAAAATAATTCCTTTTGAATTGAAATAACAATCGAATTTATTGTTTATTTTGCGTACAGAGCACAGTTGATATTAAATATTAGGTACAAATAATCGAAAGGGTTAATATATACTGTGTTATGTCAAATTAAAACGTCTGTTAAAAGATAATATTTTTAATAATATTCCATGAGAGTTCAGCATAATTTTTTTATTCATGGACTAAAATATATTTCAATTATTTTCGTTATTTATTCATATAAAACTTTTTAAAAAGTCATTCAATTTCTTTAATAATGCCTTTTTTTAAAAATTCTTAATTTCTAGAAATAGTAACTAGCAAAACTTTAATCTATATCCAAGTTGAGTTGCTTAATTAGATATTTATAATTTGTCCAAATTGTCCTAGTTAATTTATTTTTTCAAATTTTATTATTTAATTATTATAATTTTATTATTCAAAACTTATTAAATAAATTAAAAATTATGAAAAAATTTATCTTTTTAAAACTTTTTTCGCATAAACTGAAATTTTTTTAAAAATGCTAAATGTTTGTTAGTGTTTTATGAACTTGAGAAAAGTATTTGTATGTATTTTAAATTCTTAAAATAATGTGAATATATAATTTTATTTTCATTCATATATTCATACGAAAGAAATTATCCAAGGTTTTCTTATAAGTGTAACTTATCAATGTGGCCATATTTAAATTGTTTCAAATAAAATAAAATGGGAGCTTTGAACTTGAAAATGTAGCTACTTTTCTGTTTATATTTCCATGTTTTGATGTTTATAAAGGAGTTCAAGAATTTTAAGGATAATGATTATTGTAACAAATTTTATCAGATTATTCCATTTTGTTTTTAATAGAACGTAGAAATATTTAATGGTTTTCGCAAATACAAAGAAAAACATTTAAGTATCGAAGGAAGCTATGTAGTTACATATTTTGTCGATCTATCAAGTAAATAAATATTACTTTCCCTGCGTATGAATTATATCCAATAAACAAAAATTAAAGATTTCATAACAAAACAAAAATAATCAATGCAGTTTTTGAGGAATAAAAATGGTAGAAAACGTAAGAGAATTAATTGAACACTTCAAAGATTCACGAGGAAAAAGTTAGATTGCCGTAACTTCTTAAAGGGAAAGAAAGATTGTTTTCCCAGCTCAAATTATGTTAAGAAGAGAAAAACTGTTTTACAGAAACGCCTTAATTATTTTGCCGCCCAAAATAATATCAAAAAATTTTGCCCGCAATATATATATAATTAGTCATTAATTTTTTAATAAATTTAATTCATTTTTCTCATGAAAATGAAGCAATTGAATTAGCACATTTCATAATATGATAATGTCAGGATTTTAACTCTTCTCGATTTAATTTTAAAGTATATTGTAAAATGTATTATTAATTTCTCCTGTTTACGTAAAAAATGTTTACTCTATATTTGTCCCCTCCCCCCAAAAAAATAAACTTATGAATATATTTTATAAGGTGAATATATTGATGTACTAGTTTTTTAAGAAAAACATTTATGATACATTTTATTGTGTTATTTTTTTATTTGTTGACAAACTTCAAAAAATATTTAAATAAACAAAAATAAATATAAAAAAATTTAAATGCCAATTCTTATCACAATGTTTATGTGGAGAAACAAATCTTTTTATGTTTTTGCTTTAATCTTTTATATTCAAACTGTAAATAAATTACAACTAAGCAATAATAAAAATCTTAGTATTGCATAAGTTTTGACATTAAATAACCAGTTAAAATCCCGAAATTTTTTTAAATAAAACAAAGAAATAATCTAATTTTTTTTTTAAAAAAAAGAAATATCATTTTACTTTTTTGAATGGAATTTGTTAACTAATATTGAAAATTTTATATTTATCTATGATAAATTTCTTAAATATAAAATGCGACTAATTTATATTTCAAATCTGTAAAAAAATATTTTCGTCTTAACTGTTGATAATTATGTAATAATATAAAATTCCGTCTAATTTATTCACTTTACGACAAAAATATCCAAAATTCTGCTATTAAAGTTTCATTCATACAAATTTTTTTTTTGAAAAAAAAATTTTAACTTTAAATAAAAAAAATATATTATCTTTTTAAAAAAAATAATTTAAAAATTTTTTTTTCCCGCAGTAAAAAAAAAAAAACCGTGTTCAAAACTTTTTCTTTTCTTTTTTTGCTCTAAAAGCTTTTTGGTGGCAATTTTTTTATTTTACTTTTCACTCGCAAAAAAAAAGCGTGAGCATAATTTTAAAAGGTAATTGGGAGAATTTTTTTCTTCTTTTTATAAAGAAAAATCCTTTACAGTAGAAAGATAATATTCAAGAACACTTGGGAAAGGCTTTCAAAAAGTAAAATATTAAACTATGAGTCTTGTCAAGTAAATTTTAGAACAATAACCTTTAAAAATCAAGTTAATTTGAAATCCTAATTTGATTACTTTTTTATGAATTGTTTAATCTGTAAAACAAAAGAGCTCCAAAATATTTTTAAAACATTGTTCAGATTTTTTTAGAAAGAATTTTTGTACAACATAAAATTTTATTAAAAAAATCTATCAGCTATCAATTATGAGTATAAATATATCAAAGAATATTATATATACTACATACTTGTAGTCAAAACCGATTAGAATTACAATTGTTACTGGTAAATTTACTGAGCATTGTTATTTAAATCATTTATCTCTCTCCATTAATGACAGAATACAAAAACGTTATTGTATACTGAAGTAGAAAATCAGTTCACTTCAGTCGTTCATTTACATACAGAATCATAGGAAATGAACTTGGGCTTGTAGTTAGTATAATTATAATTTCAGAAGAAAATCATTCTTAGAAAACTAAGTTACTTAACAGTGAATTTTAACTTATTTGTTTAGTGACGATCGTTAAAAAAAATTTAAGGCATCTGACTACTTGCGACAACTTTTTTCTTTTTTAAAAAAAATGGAGATATGAAATTTTTTGTTTGTTTCTTAGATGTATTTAGTACATTTTAAGAACAAAAAGGCTAAAACTAAGAAGAGAAAAATAAATTATTACTATTAAAATGGGGGGGGAATTACATAAAAAGGGTTCACTCTGTACAAAAAGTTTATGAACAAATTCTCAATTTTTCAATTTTGATGTATTACTTTGCTATTCCTTTTTGAAATGACCTTCAGGATAAAAGATATTTTAATTTTTACAAAAACTGGAGCTCTTTTTCTGTTATATAAAATTCCTTTAAAAAATAGCGATTATATTCACATAAGGGACTGTAAATTTTGAAATAAAACAGTTAATGATAAAGCTTAAAGTTAAATCACTTCTACTGATACACAGAACATACACGAAAAATTTCAGATGAATATTTTAAAAACCTTTTGAGCAATCGCTATTCCAGTTTTAGCTTTTCGAAAAAAAATACATTTCGATTAAAATGTATTTTAAAGTTTATCATCTTGTGTAAAGTTATGGCATCTCCTTTTACTAAAACATTTGTAGTTTTTGTTCCAGTGAATGTAAGTTAAAAAACCTGTTATTTTTTTATAAAGTTAGTAAAATAGCCTATACAATAAAATCATAAAAAAATCGTCCATTTTTGAAAAAAAAAATCATGATTTTAAGATAGTCAGATACCTTAAGTAAGGAAATAAAATTATTCAGTGTTTAAAGGACAATTTAATTCATAATAATCCTTATTGCATTCTGATTAGAATAGAAAATACATCGTTATATTGTAAAATAAGTTTTATATTTCAGGCCTTCATTAAAAAAATATAAATGATAATCCATAAACAAAGTAAAAATTTAATAACTGTTTTAATGTAATTTTAGGTATTTTACTGTATCAATAAATCTGAATAAAGTAAAGAAATAAAATCAATATTTAATGAGGAAAAGAGTTCCTTCCGAACTTATCTCAGAGTAGAATTTTATGACAGAATTCTAAGATTACGACGTGACAAAAAATGTCCTTAGATGCAGAGCAGGAGAAATAAGATTTCATAACATTTTTATGCAGATAGGGGTCATTGAACCTCCTTCCGACGGCGTGTAGTAATGAAGTTTTTTTCAAGTTATTTTATTTACTTTGCTTAGCTCCTCTACTTCATCTTGCTCCAAATATTAAAAATCTTTTGAACCCTCCTTAATATTTATACCCATCTGGGGAGTCTACGAACAAGTTTTAAAGATTCAGTTTTGGATATTAGTTTTTTTTTATTTGAAAGGCTTTCATATTGAAAATTTGAAAGTAAAATAAATCAAATATCTAAAAGATTAAGTAGAAAATAGAATAAATTTTTTAAGTATGGATCTAGAGGAACATTTTATTAATTATTTGAGAGATTTTAGTTCAAGCAAATATTAATTTTCAAGAATTTTTATCTACATTGTTAGGACAATGAAAGAATATAAATTATAACAAGTAATTGCAAGGTGAAAACTGTCTAAGTCTATTTATAAAATATTAATAAATAAAATCTATTTGAATGAAGGTTTTTTTTTATTTTTAATTTGAAAGAAAAACAATAAATATTTAGGAATATTTTCTTTGAAATTTAAGTTTATGAAATTACAAAAATGGAAAAAAATTAGCGGTGATTATACAAAAAGCAATGCATGCTTGATACACCAAACAATCATTTTGAACATTAAATTCAGTTTAAACCACACGAAAAAAATAAAAACAAACATTTTAAATAATTCTCATAGTATATTATTACTATAGTTGCGTGCTGTTTTGTTTAAATTTATGATAGTAGATACATTTCTTAAACAATTTTATGTAAATGAGGATTTTAAAAATGTATGCAGTTTAGAGCAGACTATCTCGTGTGCCATATTATGTTATTATAAAAAATGATCACGTACAAAATATTAATTTTTTTCACAATTTACAATTTATTTTTCTTTTAAAAATACCAGTTAGATACTAATATCAGTTTATATGTAAGTGACTGGCATTTTTAATCTTACTCAGGGTTGTTATTAATTTCGGCAACATTCCATTTTTTCGTAAATAAGAGCATCATGGTTAAAAAGAAATATATTTTTTCGATATAAATATATATTCCTTGCGGTTTGTATTCCATGGTTTTAAAAGATTTTTTTTATCAACAAATGGCACATAAAGGCTAATAATTTTTACTTATTCAGTTAAATTAATCTAAACTCCCTGCTTTTAAAATGTAATTTCAAAATCCGAATTTTAAACTCATAACAAAAATATGAAAGCCAAATGAAAATCACTGTACAATTTTCATAACAAGAAGGAACTTCAATAAATGTTGAAGATTATCAACCTTTCGTGTATTGACATTAAGATAATCTGGATAATATTATAAAAACAAACAGAAATTTAACTTCAGTCTTCCACTCCAAGATTTAAGTTGAACTAATTGATTCTTAAGCTACAAAAATATCGAATAGAAGTTTGTTGCCAGCTAAATATTTTCAAAATTGTACAATAAATAATATATATAACTGATTTATTTGATTTAAACAAATAATATTTTACTCATATTTTAGCAATGTGATTATATTTTTGAAAATTAGACGATTTTTATAAAATAGCTTGAGTCAAAATATTTTCAAAATAAGTATACAGACGCATAAATAATATGTTAAACAATATATCAATATAAATATAACTTTTCTTTGTGGTAATATGTTAATATAATAGACTCTTTACCGAATATACTTCTTAAACATGACTCGAACAATAAACCAATTAAAAAATATTTACTGTACGAATATTTTGGTAGTTTTTTTTTCCTAAGATAGCAATGAAAACTATTTGAATGATATTCTTTAATTAAATTTTAAGAAAAATTAATATATATAGAACATTTTGATTTCCAGAAATTCTTTATGACGTTTCTGCTTATTTTCAAATCAGAAAAAAAATTGCATGTAGAAAAAAATCAAGTATTAAAAATTTTTTTTATAATTAAAATTACTCAACTATTTTTACTTAGTGCTTCTACTGTAAAAGCAAAGATATTTACAATAATAACAATAATATGTAGACCCAAGGACTTTATTATGTAATTTGAATACAACTGCACAATTAAAATATGCTAGTAAACATACTGGAATATAATAACTATAATATGTTGGCAAAGTGCCAAAATGTTCTGTTTACAGTCAAGTAATTATATTTCTAGATTCAAAAATTTGAATAAAAATGTTTTTGAGATAAAGGAGGTTAATGTTAGTAAACTTATATTTTATAATAATCGAAAGGCTATGTAATTTGTGGTAAAGAAAAATATTATCAGATGTTAAAGTAAAAAAAATTATCTAGAAAATAGGGAATAATACATATTATGAGCTAAAATTCTATTTTTATATTTTTTGAGTTGCTAAAATAGCATTTAAATGCTTTCAGAATTTTTTTTTAAAATTTCTAATTAATTTTTTTTTATTTTCAAAGAAACACAATAAAAATTGTCTCCGAAAAGAAAAGAACCTGAATAAAATCGATCATGTCAATGTGTTAAGGTGCAGTAAAACATTTAAATGTATAATGCTAATTAATATTGAGAAAATAATTTCAAGATAATGTTTAATAATATCGAAACTATTGTATAAGGATCATTAAAATGCTTTATTTCTGAAATGTTGCTATTGTAACACGCAGGATTATAATATATAGCCTTCTATTAATTTAAATGTAAAAAGAAGTTAATTTAACCTCTTTTCTGTGAGGGACAAACAAATTTAATATATTTCATATTTCAAATTCTTTTAAACATTAGCTGCATTTTTCACAAGCATCAGAGATTAAAAAGCTTCATTATACACTTTATTTATTTTTAAAGAAAATATACATAATAAAGCATATTCTTAAAGTTATTTGGATAACGTGATTTATGATCCTAGCATAGAAAATAAATTTGAAATGCTAAGACTATTCTTAATTTACTTTTACCCCCTTTCCTCTATATCTTTTCATGCAAATTCTTTTTTCATGTTAATATATACGATAGAGAAATGTTGAACGATCAATAACATCTCTCTCTCCCTCTCTTTTTATATTTCATTTTATTTTACATCAATTTTCTTTCCTTGAAAGGGAAATATTAAATCTTTTGTTGCACTTCTGCAGTATAAAATTTTATATGTTCAGCTTCCCCGAGTTTAACTCAAGTCATAAACTTTAACGAAATATTTTAATAAACACTTTTCTTAAGATTTAAGGAAGAAGTTTAAATTTTGATCTTTTTCCTATTATTTTTTGCATAAGTTCATTTTTTTTATTTGGAGTAGTGCCATTATTATTCAAAGCTTTCAAAATGCGCGCAGGTGCTATTTGAGAAACAGATGACGCAAAGTAAACAGAGGGCTTTTGTGGAATACTTTTTTTATTTGCCTACCATGAATATTGCAAATCTAGGGTAAGAAAAGCAAAATATTTTCGTCTGAGCTTTTTTTTTATCAAGCATTTACCTTTCTTTTTACCATAGGTGCTTTATAGTACATTATAAATCTTTATTTATTCTGTCTACATAAAGTAATTTATAAAATTTGAAAACAATAAATATCAATATCAGCAGTTTAAGATGGCTTATTAAAAATATTGAAAAATTTCTGCTAAAAATATCAGAAAATGGTTCATTAAAAATCAACATTACAAAATTAAGGGGTTTATCAAGAATATAGGGGAAAAAAGTATTTTTTGGAATAGTAAAAACTCTTTTTCATTAAAATTTATTTACCAAATATCTTCCACTGAGTTGATATTAGAAATTAAATCAACATAATATTTGTTTATAATAATATTGGAAATGTTTTTTAAAACGTTTGTTATAGTCAAAAGAAATTGCACCATAAAACGTAAAAAATCTCCTATTTTTACTCACTTAGTTTTGATAAGTATAAAATGTTTCATTCATTCGTTTTTCATTGAGTAAACAAAGTGATATATATATTTATATATATATTCTTATATAACTATTTGACGTTCTTTATCTGTTTGTAGCTATTTTTAAAAGAATGTTTTGATTTAAGATATTTTTTGTAAAAATTATCTTCCTTTTGCAAAAATTTAATAAGCTCGCTTTGTTTAGTATAATATCTTCTGTATACCAGATAACTGAATTGAATAAATTATTTTTTAACAATTTTTTTGAAAATATGCGTTTGGCAATAAAACTTAAATTCTATTTGTACAGCTTTAAAACAAAATAATTCAGTTATAAGCCTGGAATGTATGGTTGAGTTTGAATTTGTGTTTCGACCTGCGATCGTATTTGATACATTACTCGATTATTAGAAAGACACAGTACACACACACACACAGTACACACAAAAGGTAGATTATTCTCACTCATTTATTGGAGTTTTTTTCTTTATAATACGCAATGCATAGTGACTTTTATTTAGCGTCTACATTTTTTTCGTATGAATTTGAAATTTGTATTTTAAAAGAAGTGCCTTTAGATTAATTTCGTTATATATATATATATATATATATATATAAACATCAACAAGAGAATGATATCTAAACTTAAACCCCCATTTTTTCACACACCTTTTCAAATATTACATTTGCGGTTCTTGACGTGAAATAACTGTAATTATATTCTGAATGATGGTTTATTTGGATGAAGTAAGCATCAAGATATAATAAAAATCCCCGATTCTAACAAAATCTAATCGCTGATTCTACGACAAAGATATGTGAACGCGCCTTATTCTACAGTTTTGTGTTCATTAACAGTGTGAAATCTTTTAAAATATTTAACACATTTATCTTAAAAACATTTTTTATTCCACGCTATATTTTCTATGAAAGGTATTCTTTTAGATTAAAGTTTTCTGCCAACTCTGGAAATAGTAAAAATTGATAATAATTAGTAATTAAAATAATAATAGTTGTAATTTTTGAAATAAAATTATAACAATCCCAAGATATTATTGAAATATTAATAAACAGTTTAATTTTAATCGTCATGATATAAACGTAATTCCGATTTCTGTGTTTCAGAAAAGTATATCAAATCGGCTTTTAGATTCAAAGTTTTTATTAAATGCTCTTTAATTTTCTAATATACACAAAGAAGAAAATTTGTGTCGCCGTTTAATATTAGACCTGCTTTCACCGGTATAGCGAGATTTTAAAAAATATATTTCTCTAAATATTTCGCTTTGAGTTTTTATTGAATTAAAGTAAAAATCATCTTAACGAAAAATATTTTCCTTCTGTTAATTGACACATTGTTTTAAGGGGGTCCGGCACTTCCATAGGAGCCCCATGTTAAATTACGTAAGTCTATGTACCTTTTTCTCAGAAACTTCTTGCTTCTCATAGATGAAATTTTTACAGTAGATTATATGTACTATCAATAAGACTTTAATGGAGGGTTTTGTCTTTTTACTAAAAATTAAAATAATTATGAATTTTTTAAAAAATGTCCTATTTCCCCCTCCCTAAAATTTAGCTTAAAAAGACGTTATCTAAAAAGCTTTGCTAAATATATCTTATCCCCTCCATTAAAATGTGTAAACACGTTGAAAATATACTTACTGAAAATTTGAGGACCCTACATTAATTAGTTTCTGAGAAAAAGGTACATAAAAGGGAAAAATATTGCATTTTGAGAAAACAGGCTTTAAAGTAAAAATTTGTAATTTTTGACGATTTACCTTTTTTAATACTTTCCAGAAGCATATGAAACATTTTCTTTGCCCTCTGCTTCTACAAAAGACTTCTAATTTTCTTTTTTTTTTTCATTATTTTTAGCAATCTAGCCTTCTTTTGTATCTCAAAATGCTTTCGTTGGGCTACACGAATCCTACGTGCATCTAATTTTTTAAAGCATGACACACTATTAAAACCTGATTCAATACCACAATGTCTTAAAATCATTAATTTGGCTACATGGCCCATATTTAATTGTGCAATTGCCATATTTACCCCTAATTTTAGAGTTTTTAACTTCACAAACGTAGATTTTGGAATGACTGACCATATGGTATTATTAACTGGTTTTGAGTCTTTCCATGTAGATACATTTTTTTAATAACCTAGGGTCAGCTAAATCTCTAAAAATTGGCTTAATTTCATTCATGAGGGAAGATGGCACATGGGTATATTTTTTATGATCATAATGCTTTTCGCTAAATTCAGTTTTTGCTTTCTGAAACTTACACCATGAATTTATACCCGAGGGATACAACCCATGTCGATAAAAGATGGAAATAAACAGCCCAAACAGCAGTTTTCATGTTGAATAAATCATTGATGATTTTTCTTATGGCCATACCATAATACCTCTGAGTTTTGGAAATTAAAATGTCGATGAGTCGGTTGCGTCCACTTAGGCTTCTTCCATCACTTAATTTTTTTCCTCTGTTTTTTTCTTTTGAGATCCAAAAGATGGGTTCCCATACGATTTTGGATATGCCCAACGCACTCTAATTTTTCTACTTGAGTGTCATAAGGATTCAGGGCAAGTATTGATGAAAAACCTCTTGAATCTCCATCACCCAAATATTTTGTGTAACGAATGCCATAATGAGCTTTGCATCTTTCAAATATCGCCGTTACACCTTTCACTTCCATGCCTCCACTTGTTCCACGATAGTTGGCAATACATGATGGTTCATGAACCGAATTAAATGCAGTTTTGCACCGACAAAGTTTCGAAAACACTTCAAAATCAATAACTTTTCCAGTATCGATACTCGTAGTTGTAACAATACCATTGAGGGACTGGTATCCTCTTTTCTGCCATGAACCATCTAAGGCAACAGCAATGCCACGGCTATCTTCTATCCGTGTTGCCTCCTTAACAGAATCTCTCATTGATTTTTCACAGGTAAATTTAGAAGAGTCAAACAACAATTCTGTCTAAATGCGGAATTTTTCAGGAGGAGATGGCAAGTTCATAAGTTCACGGAATGTTTCTGCAGCTGAACGATTTCTTCCAATAGATCTGAAATCAAATACCAATCTGATATTTGAGTGGAAAAGTTTATTTTTATTCTTCAATTTAGTTGGCGTATGGAAACCATGCCTTTTTGCTCAAAAACTACAACAAAGTTTCATGTAATACACAATTCCATCTCTTTAAGAAGCCTCCAATGAGATAGAATGGCAACAGTTTTTACAAACAGCAAAATTCAATAAATTTAATTCTATTAAAACATTTTTTTCATTACTTCCTTCCATATCTTCATATAAACTGTTTGAAATAAGTTTTCGTTTTGAAGTACTTTGAATAACAGTTTCTGTGCTGTCTGATGTGATAGCTGGAACATTTTGAGCATTCATTTTTCGAACGTCGACATTTTTGAGTTTTTTAAGTATTTTTTTAGATCTCCCTATAGTTTTTGTCGTTAATAATATACTAATAAATAATTTAATGTAAAACGTGGATTAAACATAAAAAAATCTGGATAAATAAATTAGAATTTACAATTAGCAAGTTCAAACAAGAATAATCCCATTAACAGCCAACCAAACGGAAAAAAAATAACTGCGTTGAGTTGTCTTTTCCTTTCTTCAAAGAAAAATCGTTTTATTTATGTGTAAAAAAAGGTTATACTAGTTGTATACAAAACAAATCACGCTGTCATCGAAAAATTAAACATGATGAAAGAAAGGTGCTGTTAGAGGAGCACCTGTCACGCGCCAAGGAAAGTGGCTTCCTTTTAAAAAATAAATAAAAATACTTCTAGTTATTATATTTCCATATATCATATATCATTTTAAGCAGAAATGTTTGAATTTTTCAAAAATATAAAAAAATCAAAATCGATCATTTTTCAAAAATTCATGTGCCAGACCCCCTTAATTCATAGGAAAACAAGAATTTTAAAAAATGACTTAAATAGAATAATTCATTCGAAATTTTGAAATAATTGTGAAGCCGCCATTTTTTTCTCGCGAAATTTTTTTCTTTCTGACTTGGATTCTTCTCGGCATGTGTTTTAAGCTAAACAATTTTCGAACTGTTAACGAATCCTCATTATTCTGTACTTTTCTGCCTTTTATTCGAAATTTTTCATGTCCTTGAACTTTTTAGAAAGTGTATTCCAAGTTAAAATTTCTTCATCAAAGGCTAGAATTTATTTATTTATTCTATTTTCTGAGCAGAAGTATCAAATTTAATCAAATATTTTAATTCAGCTACGTGCTAAAAACACAAAAATTATTGTTATGTAAACAATAAAATGAATTATTTTTGTTTATTTTTAATTTAATTATATTTAAAACTCATTAAATAATTTCATTCTATGTGATCATTATTAATTAATTTTATTATATGCGAAGTATATATTAGATTTTTTCCTCTTAAAAATATTCAAATTCCGTAATAGTTTCCAAATCCCGTTTGATATTTCACCTAATGTAAAGTCAGTAGTCAGCTATGTCAGAAATTTGTTTTTATAAAAATATTTAAAATCTTTTTTTAAAAAAATATGATGGGTAAATTTGGAAACTATATTTCCTTATAACTGCATTAAATTGTGAGATTGTTTGTATAAAATCTGTATTAAAAATTCGGACAATATATATATATATATTCAACACTTTTTTAACAAATTAATCTTTTTCAAACTTGATATAAAACTTTCTAGCACACTTTAGATTTTTCAATTCAAATAGTCCTAACGATGTAATAATTGTAGTTGCTTACAAAATTAATGAATCTCTTAGCTCAAAACAACTCTAAAGCTTTGATACATTGAAATTGAAAATGTTATTCACTTTCAGAACATGAAAAATAGGAGTGAAACTTGATTTTTTAAAAACATAAGTGGCAAGCGTTTATTTTTTGAAAATCAAAATTGACAGCAAATATAACATATATAAGTTGTTTGAAATTTTTAGAATTGACTATTTAAAAAAATTTCACTAAGTTCACATGAAAATTTTTTTTTAACTTGTAAAAAGTTAAAAAATTACAACTGCAGAAAATTATTTAGGAATTTGTCAAATCTTTCGGAATCTTTCTTAATCTGCGGTACGGAATTTTAAATTTAAATTCATTTAAAAATATTTTTCCTCAAAATAATAATTATTTATTTAAAAAAAAATTCTAAATTTAGGCCAAAAAAAAAAAGATTTTGTAAAAAAAAAGTTCAATTGAAATAAGTTGGAAAAAAAAAGATTTTTTTTTTGTTTACGGAAAAAAAGGAATAAATTAATATATATAATAATTAAAAAGAATTTATTGAAGAGCTTAAAGATCACAGAATTTAAGGAGACATTTTTTAAATAAATATGATTGTTTCTTATGTTAGTAAAGAAAAATACTGCTATATTTTCCCATTTTATTTCATAAATTATCGAACTCTATTAAAATGTGTTCTATTTTAATTTCATCAGCAACGCTAATTAGAATAATTTTAAGTATACTTAGTTCAAATAAATCTCCTTATAAAGAGTTCAGTTGATTATAAATTAAAATGTATGAGCCAATTTGTCTACACATAGTATATGATGTTGTTATTGTTGCTTATGCCACCTGTCTGACGTAGTCAGATCGAGGTCCACGAAATTCATCATGGTAACGGGCTAGAGATACGTCTGTCAGCCTAAGCTTTGAGCCCATGAAGGTGACAGCACGATTTTGCTCACCCACATAGTATATAATTATGCCTTTTAATTTTATTAGAATTTTAATGTAACATTTCATTTTGCGAAAACTGTATAATTCTGCGTTTTTTTTATAGTGAGTATGCTGTTGTGGTGATTCTTTGTATCTATGTAGTAAAGACTACAGTACTTATGTAGTGAATTTTAGAGCTTTATATATTAAAATTGAGTCGAGTCATGTGATCAAAAGTAGATATTTAAACTTAGAGAATAGCATATAGCAGTGATCTTCAAACTTTTTCCAACTCATAGAATCCTCATAACCATAACCTGTTTTCGGGGAGCCCCATTACGCACTTAGAAGAATACGTCTTGATATTTAAATAAATATGTTATGGGTACTTTATGTAACGACAATTAATAATTAATGTAATTTTTTTTATAATGTACTCTTGAATAGAACTAATTTGTGATCCAAGTGTCAACTACGTAATATATTTGGTAACTGAGATATGCGCTTGCATATTTTTCTACAAACTGTCGAAGTCTAGGTCTTTTGAAATTTTCTTATTCTGCATTTAATTTGTTTTAATATTTTATTTTTGTACCCACTCACTTTGAGAGAGAAATCTTTTCCCCTCAAATATATTGTTCCGAATGGTATTAAATTGCTTTTAGCTCTGTCAAACATCCTGTGTATTTTGCATGAATTTGCAACCTAGAATTTAGGAGCTATTCTTGCTTAAACTTAGATTTTACCGTCGAATCTTTTGATATGTCAATACATTGCCCCCTCTCCTTTATTATAGGGGTTTTCTCCATAAAAGAAAAACGGTGCATTTTTCACATTAGAAAACTGTTTAGTTTGCCTAAAATTCTACTATTATTATTTTTAAAAGAATTATTTTGTGGAACTTTGGTATCGTAAACAACAGAATATTCTCAAACTAGTAGGTAGTACATATAAAGAAAAAAAATTAGCCTACACTTAAATTATATTATAATTAATGTTAAAAAAGTATTTCAAAATAAAGTTATGTATACATTAAACCTTTATTTTTTAAAGACTAAGTTGAGCTTTTGATACTTGTGGTTGTACAAACTTCATAGAGAACGTGAATTCATTTTTGTATACATATTTATAATTTTCTTTTCGACTTTTTACCGTGACTTATGGAACCCCTGGATATGCCTCGTGGAACCCCGGGTTCCGTGGAACACAGTTTGAAGTCCACTGGAATAGAGTACTAATATTATTGTTACTGAAGGTTGAATCTGGCACAAACTGTAGTAGGATTATTACCATTACTCGTGCTAAGGGACACCTTATCCTAAAAATGACCAAAATATCAAATTATTTTCTTACTGATTTATTTTAATTGTGTGATTTCTTAAATATGTGTACAAAATTTTGTAGCTCTGGCAACATTATTAAGCAAATTATTTAACTTTTTTTAGCAGTATGTCGAAGTGAAAACCGAAACCAGAACACGTGACGGCTAATTTTTTTGCAGGCATTTAATGGCTTTTTCTGAGGCTTTTATTTTTCCCAATAATCATGTATTTAAAATGCTAAGTTTTTTTTTTCATATTCAATACAAAGTTTTAAAACTTTTTCTGATTTTTTTTGTGCTTATTTTTGAAAACTCTGTGCATGGATTAAGGATTTAGGTCAATAATTATTTTTAAAAAACCCGCGGAGGTGGGTAAAAATACAGGTGTTTTCTTATTGTTTTTTGCAGTGTCCGACACGAAACAAAATTTACAAAATAAAAATATTCCTCGTAATATCAATACCATGTACAGAATAGTGACAAGTACTTCTAAAAATATTAGGAAATAATTTGGCCAAGAATATTAAAATTTTTCGTAATAGGAAATTTAAAATATTAACTTATTTTGAAAAAAAAATTAAGATTTTATATAATTATTTACTAAAAGGAGAAGTTTTTCTTCTTAAATGTCTATTTCATGTGTGATGTGTTCACACAAATAAGGTACATACAAACACTTATATAGAAACATAAATAAAAAAATTGTATGCAGGGTACCTTGTCCTTTTAATGATTACAGCCGAGAGAATAATAGGGCTATTACTATTGTATATTTCACAATAACTGGATCTGAAAGTTATATGTAGAAGAGAGAAAATTTAGAATAATTAAAAGTTAATTTGGTCTGTTTTTTTGGCACCTGAACACGGTATTGGAGACGGAAGATCACGCACATACACACAAAAATCAAAATAAGTTCCATAAAAAAACGGAAGAAATTTTTCTTTTTTAAAAAGACAGGTTTAATATATATAAAACAACATGCATATTCAACATTTTTAAAAAGTCGATAATTAAACATAATTATGAATCGAAGAATGTTAGTTTAATATGAATCACATTATTTATTATAAAATAAATTATATAATGTATTTATTTCATCGTGAAATAATTACAATAATTTAATTGTGAAAAAAGAAAGAAATGCACTTAATTTCTTTAAAATCGTGATTGTTTAGAAAAATAAGTGGCTTTTGGAAAAAATATAAAAATATTTTCTTTGATAAATTGCAATACATAAGAATTTAATTTTTTTCACAGCAATAGCAATTAAAGAGAAAAATAAATTAGTGTCAAAGAAGAAAATGAATGTCAGTATTTCTCAGAGATAAAATATGATTTTTAAATAAGAGAGAAAAATAAAATATATCAGTGTCGCCTTTAAAATCTTTTTCATAACAAAATATATTATAGCTTAAAAACGGGAATTATAGAGAAAAGGAAAGAAAAATATGAAGCAAGAAGATAAAAAATATATTTTTGAGAAGTAAAAAATGATTTTAACGAAAAATTTCAATTTCCTTTTAATAATCTTTTTCAGAATGAAAACAGAGTCGCGTTTCATTTTCATTTATTAGAGAATTTATAGAAAAATAATAGATACTTGAAAAATGTGGAAAGATATTTTTAAATATTGTCAGATGTAAGAATATAAGTTGCAAAACAATAATAACTACCTAGAAAATTTAAAAGTTATAAAATAAAAAAACTAAAAGTTTATTTTTGATGCATAAAGAATGATTTTTAATTTCTAAAGTAACGATAAAAAATGCCCATCTATCTTACTTTCATTTTGATGAAAATTAACTTTTCGCATTTACAAATTAAATGCATATCGTCTTAAAAATAAATTTGTTCCTTTTTCAAGTTCATCCTAAAGTGATTGAAAATAAAAAAAATGCAATGTTTCTTTTTTATTTAAAAATACATTTCTTTACGAAAGATTAGTTTATTGAGAACCTCTAAGTTTTCTTAAATCGTGTAAGCAAATAATTATTTTGAGCTTTTTTAGAAAAAGCAAAATATTTTATGAGCTCAGAGTTTTTAAATTCCTAACAATAAAAAGAATAAGAGTATTCATCGTTTACGAAATATTTCGGAATGAATTATTTTAACGACAGTTAAAATAAGTTAAGAGCTATTGAGGAAAGAAAATTCTGTTTTATGAAAAAGTTTATTCTTGAGCTTACATTTTAAAAAGTGTTCGTTAAATATATTTCATAAAGGAGTTAATGTTATTCAATTACAAAACTTTACTTTAAATATGGAATCAAAAAAGCCTTTGTTACAGTATTATAACATTTCCTCAACGAGACTAAAGTAAATGGATGTAATTTGTGATAGAACCTTATTTATATAAATAGAAATAAGATTAGTATTATACAATAACAAATTCGATTTAAATTTTTTTAAAAAAACCTGCATTTTATTATTATGCATTTCACTAAAGAAAATACCGTAAAATCCGGCGTTATACGCCGAGTATAAAAATTATAGCTTTAAAAGTAGAAAGATAAGAATAAAAACAAATTAGACTTCTTTATGTATCAAAATATTGTTTATTTAAAAGAAATGACAGGCACTATGAACGTAAAAAGTTCTAATTCTAAAAATATACTTTTTTTTAAAAAAAAAAGCCTGAGTAAATTCCTCGAATACATGGCTTCTAAACATAAGAGCATTGCATGCATACATTTCAGGTTTCTGCATAAGAAAAGGGGTGTGCGTTATACGGCGAATGTACCTCAAAATTAAAAAATACTGCTTGAAAGTATAGGTGCGCGTTATACGGCGAATGTACCTCAAAATTAAAAAAAAAAAATACTGCTTGAAAATATAGGTGCGCGTTATACGGCGAATGTACCTCAAAATTAAAAAATACTGCTTGAAAGTATAGGTGCGCGTTATACGGCGAATGTACCTCAAAATTAAAAAATACTGCTTGAAAGTATAGGTGCGCGTTATAAGCCGGATTTTACGATAAATGTGTGTGTGGCATAAAACATATTCGATAAATCATGGCTTATTTATCAATATAAATATCTCTTCAAATTTGACCTTGTACTAAGCACGTATGAATTTTTCTGAATCGGTTATACTTCACAAAATTTTAATTACAATAATAGCAGCACGTGTGTTTCCAAATTGCTAGTTGAAGAGATGTAGTCGTTTAGAGAAGCTATTGGATGTTGCAAGAATAGAGATTTTGATGTAAAATACATCCTTTACTCAACTTACTACTCATTTCACTCAAGACCATCCAGATTTACGTCCCCACAAAACAATAAATAAATGACAATAGTAAACATAGATAGACAGGCCGAAAGGCTACCGGAACTGGTGGCATGTAACAGAATACACATAAAGAAGTTTTCACAATATGTGCAATAATTAAGCATTCATAGGTTGCATTTACGTGTTTAAAATTCAACTTTTATAATCCATTTGTATAAAAATAATATTTTAAAAAGATATAAATCTGATAAAGTGACCTAGGGTGTTCGAGATGAACTCTGGTCGTAAATTGGGGAAATTTTTGTAAATGAAAGAAATGAAGGAAAAAACTTAAGAAGAAAAGTCTACACAGCGTTTCTGAAACTGTGGGGCCCCTCCCACAGAGGGCCGTGGACCGTGTTAACTCTAAGAGGGAGCCGCGAGCATATCAAAAAGTCGAACATAAAGGATTATTTTTAAAAAAGTTTAATTTACTGAAAATAAACAAACAAAATACATTCTGACGCAATGAAAAATAAAACACACATTTACACTGATATAATACGCTTATAAATGTATCAGTACTGCACAATGTATTTTATAATTAATTTAACAATACCAGATGTTAAGAACAAGTTTATAAGTATTAGCAGAGTGGCCGCAGGGATTTGCCATGTATAAAATTATATGCAAATATTAACACTTATATTGAAAATTTTTACGGTTTATAATGAATCCCTTAACTGCTGATTGAAAGTTACGCAATTCGTTCCCCAATACCACCGTTTTCCCGGAAATCGCGTATATGTGGTGTATGAGGCGGGGGAGAAGAAAAGGAATAAAATAAGCAAATCCTCTGAAATAATTAAATCCTTCGCAAACACTGTTAAGGTTCTTTTTTTGCATTCCAAAAACTAAGGAATAAATTTATGGATAACAGTGAACAGAAAGACGTATACATACGTCCGGGACAATTAATGTTTTGGCTGTTCTAGACGTTTATATACGTCGGTGGCACTTAAGAGGTTAAAGACGTATTTTAGCTTTATCGTCAAGTTATAGTATTATTGAATTCAATACATTGTTATTGTATGGAGGGGGGGGGGGCGATGAAAAGTTTGGTTAAATATTGAGTTGACAATCATGAAAGTTTGAGAAGCATTGGTCTACAGTCTATTTTGAATTATTCCGAACATAGTTCTAGTGTTTATAAAAGGCTATTTGGCTTCATTCTTAGTAATTCTGAATCCTTAACATACGCTTGAATTCCGAACTTAGTGTCAGATTTTGAGACTTGATTTGATTTATTATTGTACAAGTGCCTTTTATTATTTCGCTTGACGAGGGGAAGGGGGGGGGATGAAATCAGACTCAAACTTATAACTCATACTTGGTCTCTAGTTTTTTTTTTTTAAATCATGATCGTGGATTCAGTTTTTATTGGTTTTTTAACACATTTCATAAATGATAAAATGGCAGGAATGTTAAAAGAAAAAATTCATTAATTTTTTTTATTAGATAAATATTTAATTATAAGTTTTGAAAAAACTGGTTTAAAATGTCAAAAAAAAATTTTTGATTGAGAATAATAGAATAGTTAAAGGATGACACTTTACTCACATCCTGGTTGTGTTAATCATGAATTTGTGACGTATATATATAGTATAATAAAATAAATAATAATTGAGAAAGTTGTATTACCTACATGGCCAAAAAGAAAGAAATTGGCTTCCAAGAAACATAACAATTGAAGATACAGAAAGAGTCTTTGGACTAAAATGGAGACCTATTATGATTTCTAAGGCTGTCGTTGAATTAGGCAAGCAAATTAGAGTTAAGCATTGCTCTATGGTACTACTTTCCCCGTACAACAGAAATTTTCAACATAATAGAAAAAAACAGAGCCATATATATATATATATACATATAACCCAAATAATTTCGTTTCATCAGTAAGTGCCGAGATATATATATATATATTATCACAGATCTGGTTTACTGCTAGAATTTTGCATTCATAAACTAATGCAGTAAAATTATTATATCCTTGGACTACAGATTATAGGGATTTGGTTGCTTTTTGTGTAATCAGGAAATTTGTACTTTTGAATAAAAATTTAATGTTTACTATTTAATAGAGTCATAAACAGAAATAATCATTTATTCATCACGTTTAGGGAAACTGGGAAGGGATTTAAAATTTTGGGAATTTGTTTAAAAAAAAAAAAAGAGTATACGGGGAGTTGATAGTTTTAAGAATATTTAGGACTTTGTTATTTTTAATGAGGTTCGGATAATTTAATTTTTAGGAATATTTAAGTAACTCCACCTTTTTTTTCTTAATTTTTAAGATAATTAGTATTTTTAAGGAAATTTTTTTTGCTATATTAATTATATTTCACGAGAATGTATTGTGATTTAAAAAATATTTTGAAGATTTCGTAAACATTTTAGGAGTAGTAAGAGAATTCATCACGACTTTGAAAATATTTAGGCATTTATCTCTGCTAAAGTTTTGCATTTTAAAATCAAAAAGAATTCTATTTTCAAAAATTTCTTTGTTTTCATTTTGTATATATTAAAGTAGCATCAGAGTTGACTGGATACAAACCGGATTTCAATGAACTAGTTTCCAACTTTTATTCCCTCAAGACATGCCTATAGGGGAATAAAACAGCAATATGCACTGGAGAACCATTACATTATATGACCCCCTTGTTTAATATGAAGTAAAACCACCTTTCGTCCTCAAAACCACCAACACCTGGTGAGTCATTAACTCGTCAAGTAGTTGAGGTATTTGATAACAGGCACTCATCAACTGGTCCCGAAATTCCAGCACATTACAAGGTAGTAACGTAGTACCTTTGAATTCGATTTACCGGGTGAAACCACAAATGTTTGATTGCATTCATGTCGAGGGAATTCGGAGGCCAAAACACAACTTTAAATTTATAAGAATGTTCCTCTACCACTACCTCTGACGATTTGACTCTTATGATATTCTGTATTAACCTGTTGGTGAATACCATAACCAACCAGGGACTCTGCTGTAGGGAAAAGGTGCACTTGGTCAGCAATGATGTTCGCACATAGTCCATAGACGTCAGGGACTCTTCTATGGGGATTAGTGCCGAATTCGGCACTGGGCGCAGAAGATCTATAGGCCCCCTTGGCACTGGTGGATCTAAATTTACAATAAAAAAATCTGGTCCAGCATATCAGGGCCCATCCAGGCCCCGGCCCTCTGGGCGTTCTCCCCATGTGCCCAATGGATAAACCGGCACTGATGGGGATGATGGGTCCACATCGTTGCCATCATAATATCAGCAGATGCTTGATGATGTAGGAGATGCAGTTCTTCCGACTTGTGATAGGTGTTCTGACTTCCAGGTATCTCCAGAGTACATTCTTGACTACCTGAGCTATCAAAGCAAGATCTTTATGAAGACCCTCTAATGGTTGGTGAATGAAATTATGGATTTGATCAAGCGTGGCTTGACACAGAGATGAGCAACAACAACATAATATCAGCACTATCACCTCTTATCCGACCAACTGTGCAACTTGTTTCTAGAATTTCCGTTGGAAATCAGCATGCTTTTATTTCAATGTGATTGACCAGAAACAGTGATTTGTCGGATCAGTCAACTTTCCTCCATAATCCGATTCTACTGTTCCTCGGCCCATTGCAGGCGCTGTTGGCAGTTACATGCTGTCAGCGTTGCGAAGTTATTCAAATGTCGATTGTATAGGCCATATGCAATATTGTACATTGCACTGATTGTCAAGGTACATCGTTTGGATTGCTGAGTTGTTGCTGATGGTGATATAGGTCATTTTGCAGCTGTTCAAACAATGGGTAACTGTGCGTAACTATCTGCAATCTCCTCTGGAGACAATGCACCTAAATGACAAACTTCTAGCCAGTGACTAGTCATTTCACCCCATCCATGTATCATTTTCGAGAAGTACTTACAATGATTTCATGACAGCAGCACTCAAATCCTGCTGTTTCTGAAGTCAAAGTTTCCAGGCACCAATCCATAATGATTTGACCTGCATCAAAGTCTGGTAAATCAGCTGCTTTTCCCATTATGTCCTTATTTTCCACTTTACGTGGGGAAAGACAGTACATGAGTGCTCTATATCAGTGGCGTTACAAAGAATATTAGCGAACCTCTGCAAAGTTAGGCCCCAAGCCGGATCTTACAAAGGATTGCAAAACCATGTCATCAGGCTTTGGGCCCCTAGAATCCTGCCCCCCCCCGAGATACGGGGGATTTCGAGGGTGTACATTACGCCACTGCTCTATATACTCTATCATGAATCAAGCGTGTTCCATGGTTTTGCTTCTTGGGAAGCCTATTGCTGAAGATGAGGGTTGAGATTATGATGAATTGGCTCTTATGTTTATGTGATTATGCATACATATTTTTTTTATTGTTCAAGTGATTATGCATACATTCAACTTTTTTTGAAGAAGTGTCTTGGAAAATATTTTGTTAATATAATGAGCATTTTCTACAAAGCAAATTAGATAATTTTAAGACTGTTACAATATATACTTTTAGGAAAATAAATAACTAGCACACGCATTAAGAATTCATATACAGTGCTTGTTTTTAATAATTTTTAAGCAAAGTTTAAATACTAATTCAAAACGTACATTTGTAAAAAGAGTACTTAAGGTTCTTTGAAGGTTAATAATTTTTGTACTGAAAAGCCTTACTTGAATCAGACCAATTGGCTCAACTGACCACTCGAGCAAATGGTTAATACAACACATGTGTAATTCTGTTGTCACCGGTTTTTATTAAGTACTTTGTTCCACTGAGAAGATGATGTATAGTAGTACGGTAGTTATTTTTTCAAGAAGGCTCAATATAGGGTGTTATTTTTTATTATAATTAAGAAGGAGAAAAAAACAGTTTCACTAAGGAATACACAGAAAATATAAACGTACTCCTTCAAACGTTTTAAGAAAGTCTCAAATGTATGTGTGACAAACTCTGTGCATGGATGGAGTGTAATTACCATCTATTTTCGGTTTTTATTGTAGAATGATATCCCATAAAATTTGACTTAACCTGTCAACTTTTAGTTCATGTTTTTATTCCGCAGAGCAATGGACCCTTTACAATTAGATCTTGTGGCTTTCTGTAATGCAATCTGCAAATCATATGCGCTCCTTCCAGCTATTGTAAAACTAAGTTAAATATTTCGGGAGAGAGGGGGGGGGGAGGAAGAAGTAGTTTTTGTGTATAAAAATTATTTCCTTTTTCTTAAAAATTTTAGAAAGATATTGTTGGAAATAAACCTTCAACCTGCTTTTACCTCAGTTTTCTGTCTCACCTGGAATTTCCGCTAAGAGCAGTATAAGCAGATCGTTTGCTATTTAATCATATCGCCATCGAACGTGCCGCATCTAATTTACATAAAGCTTTGTATAAAGTTCTTTTCTCTATGGCATCAGTTCTTCCGTTAATATATAAATGCATGTGACCTGCTTATTCAAGAGTTTTTGAGGGACTATTATTATGACTCTTTCTTAAGATGGTAACATGATTGAATGTTGGATTAATATGTTTAGGTTGTGGAATTTAACTTTTTGTTTTGATGGTTCTTGAAATTACCGCGGATTAATAGCATTATAATCCGCATCAGATATAGCATCAATAGTCTTAAGTAAATTATGGAATTACAGCAAAGAGAAGACAAATGTGTCTTTTTCCCCCCTCATGGGGTGTAAAGGAAATTTAATTGTCATTAAAGGGACGATTTTGAAGAAGAATATTGTTTTTTCACGGGCGTGTTTTATAAATAAGTGGATGTTATCTGAGTGACTGAATGAAAAAAAAATGACTGTAAGAAACATGTGTCCATTAAAAGTAATAAGTGTGAATGTGTGATAAAGAACAAAAAACTGCAAGTTCACTGAGAATTCATAATGCGAGTAAAAATCAAATTGAAACAAAAAGCCGGAGGGGGGGGGGAGTAATTTAAGGGGTTGGTTTCCGCAGATGTTCAAGTAGGGGGATAGGGATATTTGTCGTTCCGGATTCCTTTCTGGGCCCGTTCTTTTTGGAAGCAAACAGCGCATGCGCGATGAATCGAGGTGAGGGAGTTCGATTGTGTCAGACGAACGACACTGTGTTGCTCTGGCATTTTGCCAAGAAAGGAGAAGCTATCGAAAGTAGGGCATCGGGGGGTAGGGAAGAGGTTTTCACTACGGGAAATCACACATTCCATTTCCAATCCCTACCCCTCCATCCCTATTTAGCGAATGTAAGATAATATTTGTGTCAAAAAGAGAGATTCATAAGTATTCATAATTTGATGGATTTCTGAGAAAAAAGTGCAATTTTTGAGCAAAATATAGGAATTTAATATTTCTTTCTTCTGAACATGCAATTGGTTCAAAAAGAGCCCTATTCAAAATCTTCTGATACTGTTTTTTCTCACTTCTTGTCACAAACAATTCTACAGCGAATTTTTGATGTTATTTTCACATTTGTAAAAGAGCTAGTCATTATGCACGTTTTTTGTCCAATTCCTAAAAATTATTATTATTATTATTATTTATTTATTTTTTTAAAAAAAAGAGTTTAGTAGGCACACACACATACGATTAGCAACAAAGAAAACATTAAGTTTAGAATGTTTTAAGAAAGTTTTGCATCTGTTGTAAATAATTTACACGCATGCATACAATAATGATAATAATAATGCTTTGTTGTATTTTTACATAAATTATATTTTAAACAAAATAAAAGTCAGCATCTCTTAATATATCAGCCGATTTAATACATTTTGTACCAATTTCAAAGAGTTTAAGGATGAGTCAAAGGAGAGGAGAAAAAAGAGGGGTTGAGACTGGAATTAATTTTTTTACTATGAAAATTTTTGTTTTGTTTTATTAATAAATTATTATTACGGTTATAATTCATATTTTCTTAAAAAAGATTTCAAAATTACGCCATTTTGTATTTTGACTATTTCTTATGCAACGAAAATATATATTACTATCTCAGAATATTTTACAAGTTTACTTTAAGATTGAGGAATGCACATATGAGAAAAAACTTATTTTTTTCATACGGAAAAAAGTAATTTTTCACTTATAGGAAATAAATTTTTATATAAGTATAAATTGGTTACGATCAATGGTGTAGACAAGGGGAGGTTGGGGGCTCAACCCCCTATAGACCTTTTAATGTTTACGCTTCGGCACTTTCATTTAAGGTTTTTTTGTATTGCACATCCCCGTAAAAAAGGTCTATGTGCGCCACTGATAATGATTATTACGATTTATAACTACGATGGCTTGCTTAAAATAGGATTGTTGTAAGCATGTTTCCTATCTATTTCTGATATATTTAAAAACTAGCTGGTACACCCGTTCTTCGCGGGGGATGAATCGAAAAATAAAACAAAATATATTGCAGGATAAAGAAGTTTTTAAAGAGTTAACTTTAAAAGCTGTAACGATTTCCGCCACACAGCTGGGAGAATGATCACCACACGTGTAAGGACACCTGCACTCTTAAATATTGCACGGTCTTGTCTAGGACATCACCCCAGCAACCTTTGACACCAGGAAGAATCCCCTATTCCGCCGACGTTCCGGATGCAACTTGAAGATGAATGAAGGCGCCTGCGACCCCCGAGGTCTAGAGAGTTCGAGAGAGAGAACGGGAGATGCTCTGAAGGCTTCTCTCAGAAGAGACGCCAAAAAAACTCCTCCCTCACAAAACAACACAATTTGGGACTCTAATATGATCTAATTACTAAGTTAATAACTTCAATGTATGTTTGTAAATAATGGCTGTGACATAATTAAACTTAACATTTAAATTAACCAATATCACGCCACCTTTATTTGTCTCAAACGTTACAGTGCATTGCAAATTAAACATAAAAAAGCTTTTAGCATATCCCTGCTCAACAAAAAAAAAATCAGAATTGCGAAATTTTAAGTCTGTAGAACTAATAACTGAAAAAAAAAAGAATTTTCTTTATTTATAAAGCCTCCGTAACCCCGTTGTGGGTCGACATTTTAAAACTTCCTCTTAAGCTAATATATGCTCAGCAAAAGTTACATGTTTTCCAAACTTCAAGGTTGTAATTTTAGTAGTTCATTAAAGTTAAATATAACACATCCTCTTAAAACCTCTTGGGAATCGTTTTTTGAAAAACCTCTGCTGAGCAGATCTCTACTCCGTGACATGTCTGCTAAATTTAAAGTATGTAGGTCTAATAGTTCCAAAATATTACTCTCTTTTACCTATAACACCCCTTTAACCCTTCGCACCCCCTATAGGATCTATTTTGCAAAACTTCTTTTGTAGTTGATATCAACTGTACGAAAGGAACATGTCTGCCAAATTTGATATCAGTAGGTCTAATAGTTCAAAAACGGTAATATTTATCTATAACGGCACTTAACTAATCTCAACTCCTTTGGGGTTGGATTTTCGCAAAACCTTTTCTTAGTGGATTTCTTCTCTATGAAAGCAACAAGTCTACCAAATTTCAAGTCTTTAGATATAATAGTTCCGGAGAAATCGTGATGAGTGAGTGAATGAGTCACTTTTCTCCTTTATATGTATAAATTGAAACTTTTAATTCTAGATAATTATTTAGAAATCACTTTAATTAAAGTCTTTCAGGTTTAGTTTACAAATAATATGACTTCCATTATTCTTAAGAGGTTGTAAGGTTCATAGTAGGAATAGGATGAAAATGACAATATAAAAAATGAGACCATCAGAAGAGGAAAATTTTGTTAAAAATATTAGCTAGGAATGTAAATGGAAAGAAAAAGAAATGTTAACATGTGAATGATTTCGGAAGCAATATTTTTTCTTAGCTAAATAAACGTATTTCAATAAAAAAAAGTATTAAATTAGT
The DNA here is from genome assembly GCA_019973975.1 of Trichonephila clavata. Classification (NCBI taxonomy): domain Eukaryota; kingdom Metazoa; phylum Arthropoda; class Arachnida; order Araneae; family Nephilidae; genus Trichonephila; species Trichonephila clavata. The sequence goes on along the minus strand of BMAO01028512.1, from coordinate 21,076 downwards.
ATTAAATTATATTATTGATGAATTGTAAAGTGAAATCCCGAGAATTATTTGAGCTAATCTAAAATGTGATAAAACAATGATATATTTTAGGTATTCATTTATAAATTTAGATTTTCTTTTAAATTTGTATTAAAATCACTTGTTTTTCACACAAAAGAATATACTCAATTAAAAATAAAACGAATTTTTATTTAATATTATTATTTTGAATGTTTAAACTTCGTAAAATAATAGTTAATATCTAATCTTCTCATATAAGTATATAGAACTGTATGTTACCTTTCAGAAGACTAAAAATTCTGAAAACTGTATATGTTTCTAGATGTATAAAATCTCTGTTTGATAAAAATATTTCTCTGACATGAGTTCCAAATAACAACTATAAACACAATTGCTAAAATGAAAATGTATTGCGTTTGAGTAACTTAAAACAGTATCTTCTTTTAGATTTCTGTTTATTTAGAAACATATTTCATTCTTATATATATTAATATTGTCTGAAAATAGTTTATTGTATTGCACAACCGTATATTTCATTATAATATAAAACCTCCATAAATCTATTAGGATTCGAATAAAGGATTCCAGTGTAAAATATTTAAAATTATCAAATAGAATAGACAAAATTAAAATTAAAATACAAAAAATTTCGTGTAAGGGATTTAACATATGAAATAAAATGAAAAAAATATTATCCTCCTGAATAAGTATATACAAAAAAGAAACTTAATATATGAATAAAATAAATGGTGCAAAAGAATATCCTACTAAAATTGGATTATAACAGAATTCAAAAGAATGTGAGGTAATGAGCTTTTAAAATTGTAAATACCGAAGGAGTCATTGGACTAAAGTGGAGACGTATTATGATTTGTAAAACTGTCTCTGATTTAGACCAGTGAAATAGGATTAAACTTATTTTACAGGATCCAACCTTCCCCATTCAGCAGAAATTTTCGACATAATAGAAAAACAGAAGCCAAGCGAAAAATAAGCTTGTATTTATCTACACGTGGGATGAATACAAACATGGTAAAAATAAAATAAATGTGTAAGACTGTTAAATGTATGTATAATTCTTATTATAAATAAATATTATATTATATATAAGAAAATATTATAAAGGAACTTTATACTCGTATTTAATCTCCAAACGCACACTTGTTTGTTGTTTCACGGTATTACTCTTCGCGACACGAGAAAAAAAGAAATTCAACTTTAGAATATTCTAACACTAATTCAAAAATTTCAAAAAAAGCATACAGTAAAGTATGTTATCCAGTAATATAATCCCATGAATATATATCCCATAATACCACTGCTCTTTTATATTTAGAACGTTTTTCTTACAAAATGAATGATAACAAATAAAAGGACACGTGATGTAAGAATCGCAAGTGTGCCTATTCACAACAGAAAAGAAGCCTAATTAGTTGCCAAAAATATTGCTATTTTTTAAATATTTTTTCAACTTCAGGATTGTATTTAAAAGAAAACGTGAGGAATGTTTTTCTTCAGAAATTTATGAATAAATGAAAAAGTACATTTAAAATTTCTATATTTAATGGAAGTCTTAACTCCATAAATTTTAAAAAACTCTGCTTGGGATTTGACATATATCTTGCTGAGATATGCACATGCTGAAACTCAATAGTGATATACAAATGCATATCTTTCTCAGATATTCATCATTACCATCAAATGGATGTTATGCATAATCATGCATTACATATATTTTTCAGTTCTTTTCTTATAAAAGGTTGCTTCGTCCAACTCAGCAATTCTTGCTAACCGAGTTTTAATATATTGCCTTATTTGTAACATTCTAAAATAATTTAAACTTGGACTAACCACATTTAAACAATTAGTTAAAAACTTTTTTTTTTACAATCATAAAACTTTGATTATTTCCTTTCCCAAACTGTATCTCTAAAATTTCACAGATGAGTTGCTTCTTCTAAAAAGAAAAATTCTCTTTTAAGCATAAAAATTTAAGAAAAGGAAAAATAAATATAAATTAATTAATTACATTCACAATAAACTATTTTAAGGCTTCAAAAACTTTTTTTTACTTCTTCGTGAATTAATTGCTTATAAAAATAACGATTTAACTCATCATAAATTGCAATCGTTATTGTACAAATTGAATTTATTTCGTTCTTACTTTATGATATTTAATGAGAGTTAAGAATGATAACATCAGTATTTAACTTAGATAAATTAAAAGTTCTTTATGTACCAAAATTTTTTTTTCAGAATATTCTATTACTCTGAATATGAAGCTCAATTAAGACATAGTGTTGAAAGTAATGAAATATCAAAAAATGATCAAATGAAAATGTTTTAAAAGTTACTCAAATTTACTCATATTTTCTTGAATCATTTCTAACTGAATAAAGGGATTTTAAAAATGCAATAAATATTTAAAAACCCACTACAAAGAAAATAATTATTTCACTAGAAATTTAATTAAATAAACCCAACCTCTATCGTGAATTTAAAAATAGTATTTTTGTAATATTCATTCACTTCGTGAACTTTCTTCCACTAGTCAAAAATAAAACAATCATAATAATAACTAACAATGTCTGTAAAGTCTTTGAAAATAATATTTTATCGACAACATTAAATTAAATTGTAAATCTCATGAATAGTAAACAGATTTTTATTAAGTTTTATTTGAACAATAATAATGTTGACATTAAAATGTTTCGACGTCATTTAAGAACAAAAATACATCCATTCAAACATGAACCTTTTTAAACATCAAACGATGTTACTTTGAAGTAAATATATATTTTAATGCAGTTTAATAGATGTTATTTTCAATTTTCTAGCAGACACACGCTGTGCACTTTATTGCATTATTAAATAATGTAAATTTTAAAAATCTTTTGTTGCTCGCTTGTGAGTTTTGTGTTATTTTTGAATAAGAGTATTTTAACATAAATCTGTTTTGAGTTTAAAATATGTGATTTTATTTATACAACACACAATTTTATCAGTACTTTACATAAAACCTACTTTTTAAAGTTTTTATATTAAAGTAAAAATCATTTATTAATATGCACAGAATATATTGAATAAACATTATGCATATTAATAAAAAAAAACTTAATAAAAAATCAAGTTATACTTATTTTAATACTATATACAATGTGATTATTAACTATTACTATTTAAAGAAAGGTTATTTACTTAATTATTTTGCATTTTTGCAAAAATATTTGTATTATTAACAAGTAATATATAAAAAAATCTTAGGTCAATTCCTACTTAGCTCAACAAAAATAATTTATTTTAGTTACTTTTTATTAAATAGTTACAATTATATAAATATGTATATACATATGACAGAATCACAACATTAAATGGCATTTAATGTTTATTTATTATCATTAAAGTATCGTATTGTCATCCAAAACAATCGTGTATATAAAACTTCAGTTCAACTGTTCAGCTTTGAAACGTGAGGGGAAAAAATCTTTTAAAGTTTTGACCCAAGTCGCTAAAAATGAAGCCAACGTGGCTGTATCTGTAATTCTTTAAATAATTAATTTCAGTCAATAATTTTAATTAATTATAATTAAATTATCGTATTGTTACCCAAAACAATAGTGTATAGAAAATTTCAGCTCAAATGAGCGCTTTAAAATGTGAAAAAAAAAACACATTTTCAAGTTTTGACCCACGTCGCCAAAAGGGTCGTTAAGTCTTCAAAAATGATGCGAACGTGGCTGTATTTGTAATTCTTTAAAAAATTAGTTTTAATCAATTAATTTTTATTAATTATAATTAAATTACTGTATTGTCATCCAAAATAATCGTGTATAAGTTTCAGCTCAATTGAGTGCTTTAAAATGTATTTTATTAACGATTGAAAATTTGAACAAGATAAATATATAGAGAGAGTGAGCTAATAGTAGGAATTGAAAAGGTAAAGTTCTTTTGCGAAAAAAAAAATCAACAATAGAAGAAAAAAGGAATGTCAAAAATTTCATTTACTGTAAGTAATTTTTGAATATTTTTCTGTATAAGTCCTAATTGTTTATTTGATTTATTAAGAGAATCATGTTAAAATGTAAATAAATTTAAAAGTTAAATTACAATTTTTTTTTATTTTAGACAAGTAAATAAATATAAACAATTGAAAATCTTATTAAATATAACCAATAACCAATTTTTAAACTTGATAAATATAAACAACTTCAAACCTTGATAAAAATAAACTTCTTTTAAACTAGATAAAAATTAATATTTTCAAGATAAATATAAACATTTACAAAAAAGGACCGAAATTCGGTAAATATAAACATTTGCAAAACTTTCAAATTCAAACATATTCGAAAAACCATAATTTCGTCAAGACCATTTTAGACGATTTTCTAATTACTAAAAATTAAAACTACAATTAATCAGAGAAGGATTATTCTATTTAAAAAGTATTTTAAATAGAATAAAAAGAAATTAAGTAACTATAGAAATAGGAATTGGAAAAAGAAGAACAAGAAAGTTTTAAGAGGGCCTAATCGAACTTTTACTGCAATCTCATGATTGCTTCCATATAATAACTTTAATCGTTTGGCGATTAAAATTATTCTCGCGGAACGAAAAAGAAACTTCTTAACTTCACGATATGTACTACTCTCGCACCCAGATTTTCCTGCTTTTCATGCAGGTCAAATAAAACCAAAACGGAAACAGAATTTTTGCTCTTTTCAAATGTTTACTGAGTTAAAATAACTCCATGCGTGTGGAACATTGCCAAAAAAAGGTACTCTTTTTCCCCCTTCGACTTTTCGAACGTTTTGAAATTTCTGAGAAACAAACGCTCTAAGTTCAGGGTACGTTTTCTTTAATCTTTTCTACGTGCGTATAAACAGGCATATTTCACGCAGACGATTTTTAATTTTTTTTTCTACATTGAAAAAAAATAATAAATAAGCAAAAATCGTCTGCAGTGAAAATTTTCGATCCTGTTGAATATTCTATCAGGGTTAATTACACAAAAAGGTCATTACCGGCCACTACAGAATTTTAATCGCTTTTATAATGAGTGTTTTCATGCTGGCGCTATTATTTTACTTTATCTCTTAAAATTGTTCTTAAAAAATTATGATTGGATTTTTTTTATCTTTTTTACGTTGGAATCTAAAGATAAATTACCGCTATTTCATTTTTAATAATACCTTCGATAAAAGTTCTACCCTTTAATCGAATAATGATTTTTTTTTTCAAAAATGTTTTATTCATAATTTGTTAAACTCCCAAATGAATAAGTTAAATATAAATGGGATTAAGGAAGTTAATCAATTTATTAAGAGTTTGATTAAAATAAAGTTAATTAAACAAAATCGAAAATGCTAATTGTGCAGAAGTGTCTGCTATAAAGTTCAGCTTATGAAAAGTGTAAAGACCGTTTACGGTGGTAATAAGCAAATCACAACATTATGATAATTTTCATCGAAGACGATTTTGTTTCTTTTTCTGAATGATAAGTTTTTTTAAAATCGTCTGCACGAAATATGTCAATGCTTACAATGTTACAACCTAAATTATCAAAGTACTTACAAATTGTTGGAATTTGAAAAGTGACAACAATTCTACGATCGGTCTAATCTGATATAAAAAAAATCAAATATTTCTAAAAACAAGTTAAATTTATCATATCCTTATTTTTCAAAACAAAGAATCAGAATTCAAAACATGCACCAGAATTATCAATTTCAGTCGTCGGTCTAAAATTTGTTTTATTACAGAATCTGAAAATCCTTGATTTTTATCTTATCAAAATTTGCCTTCAGTTGCAGTTAGTGAACCAAGTCAGAGAAAAATTCTATGTAAATGCATTCAGGTTTCTATTTAATATTATATTTATTTATCCAACGCCCGTGCTTGGCTTCTTGACCATTTGACGCCGAGCCTCCTAGTACCGACTGACGATGTTGTCAGTCGGGTATTCATCGAGTCCAGTGTATTAGAGCAGGTGGTCGCCATCCATTCTGGCATGGCCGTAGAGTGGACATGCCTCGTCAGCAGCCAGGACAAGCCAGTTGAGGTATACTCCCAAAAAGTCATGTCCGGTGGTTAGGCGACAGCCTCGGCTCTCTCCAGGTGCCTCGGGACTGGACCCACAGTGACCAGAGCTTCCAAGACTCTTGGTGTTTTTGGTCACGGTAGTATACTTGTCAATGAATGTGGAAATAATGTTCTTTGCTCTTCTGAGAGTCAAAGGGACTTCCGGTTGAGACGACTCAGCTCCCTGCTTGGCGTTTTGGTCGACTCTCTCATTGCCTCTATTTAACGAAGGCGCTAAATCCCGAAAACAGTTTGTTGCGTGAAAAATTCGTTAAACAGAAATTCATTTTCAATACGCTTTGTATGCTTGGTTCCAAGAAAAAGTTGTGGTCAAGGTAACGGATTCGTGGCTGACGTGTCATGAGTTTGAACCGAGAACCGATGTAGACCCGCCGTGTAGGGAAGCGATGCACATTAAATCTGTCGAAGCTCAAACGTCTTCCAGTTGGCTTGGAAATTAGGAGAAGGGGTACCAGCTCAGGTGATGTCCTCGTCACGTGACCATGGTTTAATATTACGAGGATTGTCACCAAAAGCCTTCGAGTAGTTGAATAGTGCGACGTTAATCACTCACTCCAGGAAACGTTTCGTAAAATAGAGCTTCGTAAAATGGAGGTCCGATTGTATAAACATTAATGCATGCCTACTGGAGTAGTATGACAGTCTCCTTACGTTTGGCACAGCAAACGGTTACATCTAATAATATCTACAGCTCTAACGCATGTAATAACAAAAATGACCATTTTTATACTTATCTATTCAATTTGACATTGTTCAAAACCATTGAAACTGCACCGTATTATTTTAAATATTTATATTATATTATATAATGTTCAAAGCACATTTTGGATTGAATTGTGTTTGATCTAGCTATTTTTAGGTGTATAATTCTTTTTTTGGTTTTAACATTAGTGATAGATATTATTCTTAGTTTCAAATATGAATTTTCAAATGAAAAAGACAACTGCTTTTTTAAAAAATGTGTAACTATCAAACATAAAAAAAATTTAAGCTTTTCCTGAAATTTCTTTTATCTCATCTGCTCTGTGATTTGTTTATAATACTCAATTTATAATGAAGACTTTGTCCCTCTCGAATAATTGTAACCGTAATACGCTAATAAATTATCTGAAATTTTTAAGTTTATAAATTAAAGAAATTTACGTCTACATTATGAATCATTCCATTGTTAAGAACTACTTCCAAATTTTAATTAAATACATTTATTTTTAATTTAAAGCATTCTAATATAGGTCAAATAATGATATTTTTTTCCCATGAGTGTCTATTTTAATTTATTCGATACGGTTATAAGACTAAATTTTAGCATAATTTTTTACGGAATTTAAAATAGTTAATTTAAATTCAAGAAAATAAATTACGTAAAATTTAAAATTAAGAGTTTTTTTTTTATAAAATAAAAAAAAAAAAACTTTTATAAAAAGTTTGAAAAATTAGGCCGGTGATAAAATTAGGAACATCTTTTAACTTTTTTGGTTCAAACGTGAAAAAAATTTGCTAAGAGTTGAACATTTTTTAAAAAAAAGATGTACCTTTCCTATAAATGTAAAATGTAGGTACATCTATAAATACACATGCGCGCAATACATACATAAAAAATAACTTCATTATTTTAACTTTTTTATTGATACAGATGTGGTTTTTTTTAAAAAGTCTCAAAATTAAAACTGGTTTGATGTAAATGCAAATTGTTTAAGTGCCTTTGTCTAGGTTTCACGCAAAAGTCTACGATACGTACGAAAGACTAACTATATTATTTTAATCATCTTTATGTATAGATAAGAGTATTTCTTTCAAAAAGTTGTGAAATTGCTTAAAAATGTACTTTATCTTTAAATGTAAGAACATCTGCCTAAAGATTCATTCCTAGTTCTGAACATTCAAAGATCTAACTCTCTATTTAGAAGGCTTCTAACTGATAGCGCCTTTGCCACTCGCAACTAACAGCCTTGATGTGAACTTACCTCAAGTGTACAAGCATACACATATCATAGATATAGTGATGTTTTAAGAATTGTTGAGGTCCTTTTCAAAAATAACCCCTACCTCTGCGACCCTTTAAAATAGGTAAAATGCCAAATGGTAGTCCATAACAAAGAAATGTGCATGACTCACAGTCTCCCAAACCTAGCCACAAACCACCTTTTCGATTAAATGAGTAATGATGGTGTGTGGTGATAGGCCTAGGCCTAGACACAGATGACATAATAATGCATTTTTGCCACTGTTGCCAGTTGGCGCTTAATTTAAGTATTCTAGTTTTTGGAAAATATGTACGAAGCTAACATTTGACGACTGAAATTTGTCAGATTTAGATTCTACTGAGGCTGAGTCACAAGAACAAGATGAGATTCTGGGTCCGGGCCCAATTGGCCTATATCTTAAAACAGAGGTTCCCAAAATTTTTTGTGTCATAGATCCCTTGCCATGTTTTTTGATTTGGGGTAGACCCCTGTTTAATTAATATTGAATTTTTGCAAATTCATCAACTTAAATGTCTTTTTGACAGCTGGTACGACTACTTTAAATGAATTAAATTTCTAACTGTAATGAAGCATAGTGATTAAAATTTAAAAAATGCATGTTAAATAAATTAAAAGTTAATTAATACATAAAATAAATGTTAAATGAATGATTTTAAAGGGAGGGATGAGTCTGGTACTACAATAACAAATTTTCAACATTTGGTTTTGATATTGTCAGTTTTAACCGTAACCCTCTTCTGTTAGTAATGTTAAGTTTTTCTTTTTTTGTTTGTTTTGGATATTAGCAACCACGCTGCTTTTTAGTAGGAATAACGATTAAAAACATTCTCACGATATTTCATAATTTGGGACAAATAATAGGTTTGCCTTTTCAAAGCCAAAATTGCTGATATATGTTTCCAAACTTTAAGATCTTTGTTAGTGCTTTTACGATAAGCTCCTATTGTAATGGGGCATTTATTTTCAATGTGACCATATGAATTCATTGCCTACTGTGGTATTACCATAGTCAAAGTATTCTCAAACCTGATTTCAAAATCTGAATTAAAGGCATTTAAATTCTGAACGCAGGTTAAAACTCCCTGACAGATTGTGACATTCTCAGAAAATTCGGGACCTCCGGTATTATACTTCTTTAGCTTAACTCCGGAAAGAAATGCTGAAATGGGTCTTGTTTTAATAAAATTTCTGCTGTCACCTTGTAAGTGGAAATTAACCCTATTAAATTTAGTAAATATATCTGTTAAATAGGTAAAATTTAGTTTCCACTTGATTAAACTTTCTTTTAAATTTAAAGTCATGATCTAGTTTATATAATAAGAGCCACTATCATAGACCCCCAAACTATTTTTTTGCTGACGTAGACCCCTTGCAGGTCGTCATAGATCCCTGGGGGTTATATAGACCACTTTGGGAATCACTGCCTTAAAACGTCCCTGGATAATAGGATGGACCCTTTACATTACATATACTTTTTCTGTTTGAAATTATTTTTAGTAGATTTTGATGTTATTCAAATAATGATCAAAGTCGAGGGAATTTATCATTAGAGATATATCGCGATATTTTTTATTCATAACCCCTCCCTCTCTCAAAACCCCCTTTGTATTTCAAAGACAACTTACATATCGATATACAAAAGTAACTCAGAAATCTGAAAAAATGAGAAGAGCTTTAAAAATACGGGAGGGCTTATAATAAGCCTGTGTAAATATGTTTATGTTTTTATTTTGTGCATATAAAGTTTTTGTTTTGTGTTTAAAATTTTAATATATATGACTAAATATATTCTAAAACAATAAATACACTGTAAACTAATGTAGCAGCGTAAAACATGCATGGAATTACAACCTACACTTAGATAGATTAAATAAAAATCTGAAATGTATTCGGACCAACGACCTATATAATGAACGAGAAAAATTGGAGCCTTAAAGCATTTTTTCTAATTGGTTGTCACAAGAGCCATAAAGAATTCCAGTTCGGTCTCCTGTATAGATGGCGCTTTTTTTCTTCCTCTTTTTATGCTTCTATTCCAAGGTTCATTGTGTAAGAAAACAAAGGGGAAAAAAAGTAATTTCCCGCCACTATCGCTTCAGCGAATCGCAACACACGGTGTTCATGAAGCACTCGAGCAGAGTGCTATTTCCGGTGATTGGCCGCAGAACAGTAAATCGATACGTTTTACTCATTCATCAGTATCGATTTTGCCTCTATCGAAAAGAAAACCCTTCTTTTAGAACTGAGTTTAGAAGGTGTTATGCTGGGATTTTTATTTTGTAATGGAATGCCTGTGGTATTTTTATAATAGAATATCTCGTCGGAAAGGGTAAGGAACAAAAGGATTGGATTGGCCTCGAAAGTTGACATATTTTATGAGTGCTATTGAAAATTTATTTCACATTTTCACTTAGCTAGAAAAAGAATGTGATCTAGAGGTGTTATGAAGTGGATGTAAGCTGCGTTAAATAGCAATGTAAAATGAAAGTGATATAGAAACGTTGCTATTCATCACACTTTCTCATTTAACCATTGTAATATTTTAATAATAATACCGTTATGGTTAGTTAAAAGCATAAAATACATGAATCAAGTTTATTTTCTTTTAAAGTTATCTTTTCTTACATAATATATTTCAGTGTAATTCAAAATGTAAATTCTAGTTGACTAGTAGTAGCTATTGCGAACAATGTCCACTGCGCGTATCAAATAATCACACAATATCCACATATAAAATCAATTAACTTTTTGTTTTTGTAAAATATTTTTTTATTGTTTCGAATTAATGACATTAAATTATTTAAATATATGGGAATTTGAAATCTGGATATAATATTATAGTTGTAAGCATTTTCATTTATCTGTGTTACTTTCAAATTGTAAATTCCTTTTGTGAAACATAACTTCTCTTCAGAACAGACCTTTTCTTTCCGGGATTACACTGTCATTTTGTTTTAACCGTACGGAAATTTCTGATCAAACTAGAACTTCAGGAAACCTAGATTCTATATATTTTTTAGCCCAGAAATCATTTCCTTGTTTTTTATTCATACTATTTCTCAAAGGTTTATCAGTTATAAATAACATAAATGAGAAATGCATGTGAATATATCTAGAAATTAATCAATATATTGAATTTGCAAATAATCGAATATTCACGTTTGGAACTGAAAATTAATTTCAGCTTTTCGACAACCTTTTAAAATAAAAAAAAATAAAGTCATGAAATTTTGTCTTAGATTACAAGAAATATTAGATTCCATACCTTTGTTATCTTTTTGAAATACCACAAAATGAAAATCTATGGATAAACTAATAACTCATAATACGTTTGAATTAAAAGGGCGCTAAGTGATATATATTGTTATTTTAAGATTCATTATATACGTGATATAGAACTGACTTCAAAGGTAAAAAATGGACTTTCCTTTTTCTTTCAAGAGCATAATTTTGGACAAAAGTGAACGAAACTGGAGAAAAGAATTTTTTTAAAACTTATATAAAATACCTTTTTATTAGCTGATAAAATAGTAAATCATACCCTGAAAAATGTTCGAATTTTAATGTTTAATGTTACATTTAAGTAAAAGAAAAGTCTAAGTGGTAGTTCTAATTCAAAAAGAAAGAAAGGATGTGATGTGGATAATTCATTAAATATTAATAATAATGTTTAATTATTTTCTTAATACAAAACTTTTATGTACCATGTTTTTATAAAAATTTTCATGCATTATCATCCACTTTTGAGCTATAATCCAAATTTCAAGTCTCTAGCTCGTCGGGAAGTTAGTTTAAAATCAATTACGAAATTCCACCTGGACAAACATATTAGGAAGCGAGTTAATAAAAATATATAATGACCTGGGCCAAGAAATTGAATACGTTAACGCAACTCGACCCGTAATATCGTAAGGTGGTCTTTATTGTGTAAATTCGTGTAAGTTCCGGAGTTAATGAACCTGTGTCGAAATCGGGGTCTGCCTCTTCGGGGTCCCGGGTTTGAGACCAGAATTTTTTTTTTTTTTTGTAAACATTTTCATGCATTGTTATGCACTTCTGAGCTATGGTCCAAATTTCAAGTCTCTAGCTCATCGAGAAGATAGTTTAAATTCAATTACAAAATTCCACCCGGACAGACAAGAACGCGAGTTAATAAAGATATGGTAAAAATGAATTGTATAAAGTTGGAAGAAAACATGCATTTCTCTAACCGAGAGTTGTGCTTTCAAAAATATTAAAATAACACAAAATACTTTTACGCCCATGAAGCAGTATAATTTATCTCTTACTGATGACTTACAATTGTTGCCAGTATTTCAATAATATTGGAAACGTATAAACTAAATATAAATTCTGAGTTGTACACGAGAGATTATGTTAGTACATGAATTGATGTAGTGAATGAAACAGGAGAAAAACAGTACAACAGAAGAAATGTGTGTGTGTACCGAGAGGGAAAAGCTAATACAATAGCGAGAAATAGAAGAGCAAGAAATCAAATGCGAAATAGAAAGGGGAGGAGAGTAAGGGATGAGAGAACAATTATTGGCCAATTGTCTGCTCTATGAACTGGAAGAGGTTGGGCTAAGGTAAACACATTGCGGGATTGGATATTAGTTTATCACAATGTGAAAAGTTTTGGCTTTTGGTCATGGAGGATGCGAGAAAGCTAGTATAAAATCAAATCCAAAGGTAATTTTGTGTTCGATTGCGAGGAAAAATAACATCTAAGTTTTGTTTTTCTTTATTATTAGTTTTCTAACAAAACTATAGAAAAAAATTCTGTGGTGTTCATCTTCTTCACAGTATATTGCCTTGATATAAGTAAGTTAAACATTGTATGCATGTTTCACTATCATGATTCTTAGACCAGTCTTCCCTTAACGTATTTTTTTATTTTTATATCAAATTTTTAACTTTAACTATGTATAAAAAGTAAATACATTTCTGTTATAGTCAGTTTATTTCTTGATTTTTCAATTATGTCCTGTTATTTTATTAGAAAGCGAACTTTCTGATTTACAATATAAGTGGGGAAAAAAGGTTTTTTGTGTGTATTTAATATTCCTAAATTTTAAAGAACATAGTATGATAAATAAGTTCATGTGCCTCAGTCATATGAACCCGCATTAATCTTTGATTGTTTTTCATAACTGAAAAATAGTTCCAAGTTAACAGTTTGTTCGATAATAAAACACGAAAAGAGCTTCAAGTAGCACAGGATATTAGATGAGATTTTACGTGAAGGGGGGTTGATTTGAATGTTTCTTATGTTCCCCCTTCTCCTGTTATTTCCAATTACACATAGCATCGGTGTATTTAGGTAGTTTTCTGGAAAAAACATCTCAAAACCTTTAGATATATGGAAAATCCATAACATTTATAAGCGGTGAACAAATGAAAGATACAAAAACTTGTAAGAAAAACTATTATTCTATAATTATATTTTGAGGTGGACAACGTGAATAAAAAGTATTTGAGCAGTGTTACTCGCGCGTATTTTCCTCAAATCGAATGAAATCGAACTTCAAAATTCTTGGGAGGCAGATTTCTTTTTCTCGCAACCACCATGAAAAATTGAAACAAGCTTAAATAATTTTAAATATTTGCAGCTCATTTCTATTTCAAATGTTATTTAAAATAAAATTTACTATACAAAGAGTCAATTTAAATAGAATTAAAGGAATTTTGTTTTGTTGATAACGTAGTAGGAATTTAAATTAGAATAGGAAGTAAAAAAAGGGCGAAAATTGGCTCGCTATAAATTAATGTAACTCAGTATATGAGCAGTGTAATGTTCTCGATATGTGAATGTCTGCGAACATGTTTCACCGCATACACTCAAACTTAAGATGTAAACAGTTTTACAGTGAGTGAGGGAGCGAACATTAACGTCACATTATTCAGATACTCGAGGGCTTTTAGAGACGGACCTCGTAATCTAGAACCATAGTCAAGTGAGGAGGACGACACCTCAGTTGGCACACCCTCTCCTAACTTCCACACCACACTAACGGGAGGACGTTTGAGCTTCGACAGATTTAACGTGCATCATCCCTTACACGGCGGGTCTTCAACTGTTCTAGGCTCGAACTGATGACATGCCGGCCACAAGTTCGTTACTTTGACCACTAGGCTGCAGCGGCCACAAACAATTTTACAGATACAGTGAGAAAAGATTATCTCGGGGAGAGAAGCCTAAAAAAATAAATAAAAGAAACAATCTGTGTACAGTAGGAGAAAAACAAAAAAAGGGGGGGGGAGAAAGAGATAGAGGCGGGGGAGAGAAAACGAAAATTATGTGCACCACTAATGCAATAATCTAGCTATATGAATCTGTGTAATACATGTTTCACCGCACACACCCAATTTTAAGGTGTAAACAGTTTTATACAGATATCGTGATAAAAAGAATCCCGGGAAAAGAAACCCAAACTTATAAATAAAAGAAACAATTTATGTACAGGAGGAGAAGGAAGGGGGGGGGGGGAGAGAAAGAGAGAGGGGGAAAAAAGGAGTTTCAAATGCAACCAGTGCAGTGTATAATCTCGGTATTTGAATCTGTGTAAAACATGTTTCACCCCATACACTCTAGCTTGAGATGCAAACAGTTTTACAGATACGAAGGGAAAAAATTATTTCCGGAATCCGGAAGAAACCGGAACGATAAATGAAAGAAACAATCTACGGATAATGAAAATTAATTCATGTGTATATCGAATTAAAAATTTGTTTTGAATACACTCCTATTTTAATAAAAAAAAATTCGCGGGATTTCTCTATAGATTAGAAATAACCAATCGTCATCTTTTTTATTTTAAAAATATCACCCTCCCTTTCTTTTCTCGGTATTTAAAATTTAACAAAATGAAATGGTTCTTTTAGAATCTCAATAAGTTTTATTAATATGTATCTGAGAATGACTCTATATTGAATAAGTAGTCATGCTATACAATAGTTAAAGAATAGCCTACAGTATTTCTTAAAATCACTTGAATCATGTTTCAAAACACATAATAAATAACATTACTTATTCCATTTTAGGTACAAACGAAACCAAAAGAACGATTATTTTAACACATAAAATGGTCATCAATAGTTGAAAAATTTGAAACATACTGATTCAAATGTAGAAAATCGTATGTGTAAACAAGTGGGAACAAACTCTATTTAAAAGTTGTTCGAAGAGACAGGAGGGAAAGGGGTTCAGTAGTTCATTCCACCCTGACCCGGAGCAGAAGAGAGGGCAAACAAAAGAACAATAGAATTAACTGGTTGCTCCCCGCGGCACTGATTCCATCAGGGGTGGAAATAGAATCTTCTTACTCCCCCAGGTTCGTAATTTCTCGTTAATTGCTTCACAATTGGTCGGGATATCTCCATGCCGAAGCAGGAAACAAACTCATTTTAGGAAAGGGGTGACCTGTGGTCCCCTTCGACAACCCTATTATGGGGAAGTATAATTATTGGATAAGTAGAGAAAGGGTGAATCAAAATTGGAAGCAAAGCAAAGTAATCGTTTTTTAATGCTTTGGTATTATGAAGGCTGGAGGGTTTATGTAATAGTTTTCCTTCTCCTGGTTTTGGGATAGGTGGTTGCAATATTAAGTTGCGCGCATTTTTTTAAACAGCTGCAAGTAATTCTTGTTATAAATGAAATTTCAAAGGAATTTCGTGAAATTGAATTAAAATTGCTCACATGATAAAAATAAAAAATACTTTAAAATTAATTTTAAAAAAAAATTGAACAACTTTTTGAAATTTTATTTTTTGATCCACAAGAAATACAAAAGTTGTTTTGATAATAACAAAATCTATCTATCATTTGAACTTTCAGCCAGCTACTAAAAAGTATATGAATTGAGCTCTTCTTTAAAATTTTTAGAAATCTTAGAAAACATAATTTACAGTTTCATTCAAATCAATTGATTTACATTATGGTTCCATAACAAAGTTTAACTCACAGGATACATTGTCTAATAATTATTTTTAGAAAAAGACCAAAAAGAGAGGACCTATTAAAATTGTTTCTAATTCATTTTTAGCGCGTTTTTCACGTAGTGTAAAAAAGCGCTATTAGGACGCAAATTTCGTCTTCGTCCTCGTCTTCGTCTTCCCATATTTTGTCGTACCTTTTTCTCAGCCAATAAGCAACCGATTGAACTCGGATTTTCGGCATTGGGTCGCATTTGTGCCCTAAATGAGCCAAATCATATTTAAATTTAATAATTTTTTTAAAAAATTTTAAAAAATTAAAAAATTTTTTTTTTAAGTATAGTACTACTTTCTGTCAGTAAAAAGTTCATTAGTTGCATTATTGTAAAATACAACATGTGAAAAACGCGCTAAAATTACTTAACCATGCCAATGATTGATATCTTGTTTTCTTTTGGTGTTTATGTATCTTATCAGTGAATATAATGTTTTCTTGATTACTTATACTTACTTATTTCTTATTACTTGATAACTTATTTTAAGTATGTTATTATATATTATAGAGAAACATTACTTTAAATATGAAAGTAATAAAGGTATTAGTATATTCAAACTTATGTAAAAAGAGATTCTTTCTCAGATATAATTGATTTCTCTCAATGTGTTAGAATGTTCCAGATTTATTTCTGTGAAGATATCACAGATTTTTCCTCAATCATAGTATGTAATAAATTTTTTTAAAGTACTTAATTGATGTTATAAGCAATCATTTTGAATGCGTAAAGAATTTTATAAAAGAAAATAATGAAGAAAAATCTTTATTGATAAATAAATACAAGATAATGCTATGTAAAAAATTTATATAGTATTAAAATTATCTATAAATTAAAAGCTATTTTTATTTTATTTCAAAACGTACATTTTTCTTATTCGATTTCTACTAACAATTTGTTTTTATAGTCATTAATATTGTACCCGAATTTCTACGGAACAAAATTTAATGAAATATTCTTAATAAGCTTGCTTTAAATATCAAAAGATGGAAGGGAGTTTTTAAATAATTTTTATTTCTAATGTTATTACGTTTCATCATTAGTATCTTAAAAATTCTTACATCTTAAGTAAAACTAAGTCTGTAATTACTATTCTGTCACTAAGCACTCACAAAAATTAAAAAAAATTATCGTTCCACAAGTTATTAATTTCACTTAATTAATGACTATGAATTTCTTCAATGTAAAAGAGAACAGAATGTGTGTATACAGGTTTCTTTTCAAACACTTGATAATCCTCTTTTTCTCTAATATGTATTCATAAAAATTACTTAGGACTGACAGTATTAGTTATGACTTAATACTTGCTTAGTATAGAAACTTATAACTTAGTTTTAAGTTTCTTAGCTCCGCCTTTCTTTTTCTGTAATTGTTTGAGTACCACGAGCCACTTTTACGCTTTTCATATTTCATGTAAAAAAAAGCCTTTTTATTTGACCAATGTTTCGAAACGCGCTCAATCATTTACACAATCGTAAGCAAGTTTAATATTTTTAATTAATATTGATTACAATTTTAATTTAATAATTTAATTTTAAAAATATTTTTGAATTAATAATTTTAATCATTAAACAATTTTTTTGAAAAGTAATCGAAGGAGAGCGATTGCTCAAATTGGCCCTTTTCGATCGTGTTTTTTCAAACCCTCTGGTATGTAAGCGATTAAAGATTCTTCTAAGCGTATCTTAAATTTTGTTGAGTGTTGTTAAGTATTTATTACAAACGGATTTGGAATATTTACAATAGCTATGACTAAAAACAAAATAGAAAACTTTATAAATAATATCAATAAAATATTATTGAGTTATATAGTAATAGAAAATTTTTAATAAACTTGAATTCGGATTCAGAGGAAAATAAGGAAAGAATCAATTTTGATATTGAAAGTTTAAAAGTTATTATAAACTATCTTCTAAATTTTCCTTCGATTATTGGAATTATTTTTATAGTTTTTATGAAAAAAGAAAATTTCGAATCATCGATGACTATCTAGTCGATAGTGTTTTTATTTTGACAGCATTGGTTTTACCTGAATGATTTTTTGGTATTCAAAATATTCCTTGCAATTCACATTTTATTTGAATGCCACAAAATTTTAAAATTTGTATTCTTTATTGTAAACTATAAAATGGAAACTTGATTTATGATTGTTTTTATGATTTATTTAAAGTATAAAAAATTTAGAAGATTTTCGGGGGAAGGTAGAATGCAAATCTCACCTTTTTTCCATCCTCCAATTGAAATTTCCTGCACAAAAATATTATTTATCTTATGTTTAAATATGAGGGAAAAGTAAGAAAACAATTTTTCAAATTTTCAAATCTCAAGGAGCAATTAAAAGATTTTGTAAATATTTGTAAATCATTCCAAAAGTTAGAAGTATTTTTTAGAAACTTTTTCTATTTGATGCAATACATACATTTAACGATCCGATTTTGAAATGTTTTAGCTTCCTTTGAGTCTTCTGTCCTAAATTGGTAATCCTTGGAATGCCCCCACATAAAAATAATGAGTTCCCGGGCTCATTATGCAACGCAGAAAGTAAGATTTTACAAGCTACTTAAGAAATCAAATATATTAATTACACACACATATATATATATACTGTTCGTCATTATCATCATCATCATAATATAGCAAGACAGCACCTCTTGGGATAGTGCCTTCCTTTGAAGATTCTGCCGTTGTGACCTTTTGTCCACTTTCGTTCTCCAAGTTGTCTCGTTTATAATCTCAAAGTATTCTATGTGTATATTAGAGAGGGTGCCACTCAGGTGTCGTACTCGTCACTTGACCATGATTCAAAATTACGAAATCTATCTCCATCTCCTCGTGTAGTAAGTAGTACAGCATTAATATTCACTCGCCTGCTCTATGTGCAAATTCTTTTATAAAAGGTTAAAGATTTGCAAACTGCATCTTAAAAAAGGCATGTTTGGCATTTTAATGAATGGAATTTTTAAATGACGTAATTAAATGAATAAGAAATTGAAGAAGAGGAAACTCTCTCTCTGCCGTAGTTAATAATACACCTTTCTTTTTCTTTACTTTTTCAGTTCAACGCATTTTAAATAAATCAATAACTTGTTATGAACATCGAGTATTCTGGTAAGGATTCAACTCACTTTTTGAGTCCATAGTGAGAGAGCCTAGCACTAAGGCCATCCCGCAGCCCGTGGGCCACATAAGGCTAACCTTGAATAATTTTACGACCCACCAAGATTCATTACAACATTACAAAATACGACTATTTTGCCCAATATTTTTGTTTTTAGTATAGTGTTTTGTAACAATAAGTCCCATACTGTTCCTATTTTATCACGTTGCTTCTGTTTTTATACGTATTTAGAAGTGGGCAACATTACATTGTAGCATTTCAAAAAATTTTAAATTTTATAGATCTAGCATAAAAAGTTGTGAGCGCTTTTGGATCAACTTACACCTACGAATAGTTTTTATTGAAAATGAAATCTAGCACACAAATATATATCGTATTTCTATTTAAACGACGAAACTATATCAATTACGATGGGCAAACACACGCACTGAGATCGACTTGCAAAAAATTAGTAAAAAATTATTTTACAAATAAAATAAATTAAACATTATTTTATCATAAAATTATTATTTTTTTTCTATGTTTGTATACATGAAAAATAATGAAAGCAATTATAATAATTCGTTGTTTTAAATTTCCACCTAAGGTTGCTGGTTCGACCCCGGCCCGTTTCGGTAGATATTCATGATGCAGAAAATCGACAGCGGATATGTCGTATAATTATTCGGCATGTTAAAGATCCCTAGAATATCTGCTTGGCTTGGGTGCTCTCGGAAAAATTAAAATCCTAGTGCAGGTTCGCATCGTCAGAGTTCAGATGCCTCCCTCTGGAGAGGAAACTGAGCATCACAATTACTTGCAGCAAATGGTATCGCTTATATGGTGCCACCCTAAAAAGTGATAGCACCTCCAGGGGAATGTTCTGGATCTGCAAAGGTTAAAAATACCAATGTACAGCCCCATTAAAAAATTTTTTCCACTCCAATAAATGTTTGTAATGGATCCAAATCTTATTTAAAGATATATATTTTTATATGCAGCCCACGAGATTATAAAGTTTTCCGAAGTGGCCTGAAAGGTCATTTGGGTGAGCCACTCCTGTGCTAGAGGTTATTTTAATAACTAGTTTTTCACTAGCTATAACAAGAATTTTTTTAATTCTAAATTGAAGCATGTGTAAAGACATGATGGAGAGTAGTAGCATAAGTAGAGCATTGAGATAACTGATATCTCCCAACAATTATAAAACTATAAACTTTTAAAACTAAAATTATAATGAACGAAAAGTTGGAACAGCACTAATGGGAAACAGATCAGGCCTTCGAGGTGTTTAATTCTGAAATTGTTATAATTACCATAATTGCTTTTAAACTTTGCTAAAGAATTGGGGAAGTATTATAAGTTAGTTGTTTATATAATTTCGAGTTTTCTAGAAATTAAATTGTTTCCAGGTTTGATTGAAGGCTACAACTTGGAAACTTTGTTTATTCTAATTGGTTGAATATTTGTGGACCCTTTGAGCTAACGTTACACATGGGAAGAGATGCTCTGGAAATTTACACTTGGGATTTAGTTGTCAACAGAAAGGATTTTCATACATATGATTTTCATACTTAATTCAGCTAAGTGGTCAAGTTTGTTAACTTACTGCCGGAAGTGTTTTTGTTGAGACTTGAATCCACAATGACACACCGTGTAGAAGAGCTGTTGTACATTAAATCTGTAGAAGTGAAAGTGAGAACTTATTAGTGATATTTTAAAGCTAAATAAATTATAGTTTAAAAAAAGTTTAAAAAAATCTTTTATATATAAATGAACTAAGCTATTACTCAAACTTTTAGTCGCCAAATCTGGAAATGAAATCTGAAATGAGTCGCCAGATGCGGGATGGGATCTGGAAATAAAATCTGAATGAGTCGCCAGATGCGGGATGGGATCTGGAAATA